>APFE031571786.1:0-10525 GCA_000404065.3 Pinus taeda | reverse complement strand
AACCAGACAAACCTGGAGAAATCGTCAATGAATAATATCAAGTATTCTTCTCCTCGAGGTGTTCTTTTTCCTGAAAGGGCCACATGTATCTGTATGTACTAGCTCAAGAGGCATGCTAGCTGATCCTTCCTTCTCTGGAAAGTTAGTTCTGGTTTGTTTTCCAAACTGACATGATTTGAATATGGTGTTGTCAGGAATTTTGATATCTGGAAGATCGCGAACTGCCTGATATTTGCATGCTTTCCTTATTTGTGAAAAGCTTAGATGCCCCAACCTCCAATGCCATAACCAGTGCTCATCATCCTTGCTCAGATAGCATTGTTGTTGTTCTTCTTCAAATATGTACAGATTATTTGGAGTTCTTTTGCCTTTGATCACTGTTTTACCTGTATCAAGATCACGAACAAGACATCCATTTGAACTGAATATTACCTCGGTTCTTTGATCACACATCTGGCTGACACTTAGAAGATTATGCTTCAATCCATCAACATACAAAACATTTCCAGCCTTGACCTTTTCTTTTAACCGAGAAATGCCTTTTCCTTTTATAGTTGCAGGAGTATCATTTACAAAAGAAACTTTCTTTCCCTTTTCTAGAGCAGAGTAAGACTCAAGTTTTTCTTTCTCACCTGTCATATGCTTCGAACATCCACTGTAAATGTACCATAGATTTTCTTGTCCCTCTGCATAAAATGCTATCCCACATCTTTCTGTTTGTGGTTCCTTTATTCTCCATGTTTTGGTGCTTGAGGCTTGTTCCTTTTTCTGCTGAAACCTACTCCTGCATTCAGAATCTTCATGACCAAAGTTATTGCAAATAGAACATTCAACTTCATTTTCAAGGAGCCGAAAAGTTGTTGTAGGTCCTTTTTGTAATCCTACTCATAATTCTTTGTTTTTGAGCTTCTCTAGTCATGATTGTCTTATATGCAACACATTGAGCTGCTTTGTGACCAAAGTTATGACAAGAAAAACATTGTCCATTGAAGAAACTTCTGCGGCTATCAAATCTACCGGCCAAGTGATTGTAATCTCTATTGTTATTCATTCTTGAACCAAATTGAGAAGACTTTACTTCTAGCTGGTTGTAGCTTTTTTTCACTCTTAAAACAGATTGCCCCTGATAGCCTTTGTTTGCAATTTGTCCCTGCTTTACCTGATAGTCTCCATTGTGCTTTTGCTCACTCCTTTTTGCTGCATCAAGATAACTTTTTGAAGTGGATGCTTGAGAAGTTTCTCCATTATAGCCCAGACCTGTTCTGTTTAGAGGAGAACGATGTACATTGATAATCTCATCCAAAGTTTTAGATCCTTTGACAAACTTAAGATTAATAGCTTTTGTTTTCTCAATCTCTTTTCTAAGAGCAACAATTTCACCTTCTAACTTTTCAAAATGTTTTTCCTTTTCATCAATTTGAAATTGTAGAGTATCAATGATCATATTCTTTCTTCTATACATCTCTTGAGTCTAGTAATTTCTTCAAAAAGGTTATCCACATCTATAGCATCCATATAATCATCATCTTCAAATGCCATTAACAGTTTATATTCATTACCTCGTTCATCTTCATCACTATTGATAGACCATCACTATCTTCATGAGTGTAGTAGCTTTTCTTATTTGCACCATGTTTCTTGTTCCATCTAGCGGGTTCCTTTCCTTTATCCTTATAAGGACATTTTGCAGCAGAATGACCTACTCTTCCACAAGCAAAGCATTTAAAAGGTAACTTACCTCTGAACTTTCCAGAACCCCTTTGAAGATTTCTGACAAAATTTGATTCTTCTTCTTCTTCTTCTGGAACGTGACTTGCTTCATAATAATCTCCTTTGCTTGATGCCTTGAAAGCAGCTTCTCTTCTATCTCATGAACCTCCCTTTCTCATTTCATAAGTAGTTATAATTCCATGTAGCTGTGACATAGTAAGAATTCGTAGATTTTCCTTTTCTTCAATTGCAGACACTTTAGATTCAAACTTGGGCGACAATGATCTTAGAACCTTTTCAACCACATTAGCCTCTCTTATTTCTTCACCCAAATTTTTCATACAATTAACAATCTCATCTACCCGAAGAAATTAATTAGCCACACTTTCATCATTATACATTATGAGATTCTCATACTGAATTCTAAGAGTTTGAAGTTTAGCACGCTTTACCTGTTCATCTCCTTCGTAGCTGAAGACAATCTTGTCCCATATTTCTTTTGCTGATTTATATTGCATAACTTTCACAAACTCTGTTTGAGATAAGCATCCCAGCCCAAAGGTATGACTGCTTTAGCATTTGTTTCATATTTCTTTCTTTTCAGCCGCATCTTGTAGAGTAGGCTGAAGGAAAATTTGTAAGCCTGTCTCTATGATATCCCAAACATCTGCTACAAGAGATTGAAGATATGCAGTAAACTCTTACCTTCCAATAGTTGAAGTTTGTCCCATCAAAAATCGGTGGCCTGATAGATGCTTCCCTCTCGTAGTTGCTCATGATGAAAGATCTTCCTTCAAGTGATCAAGCTTCTTCAGAAGGACCAGCTCTGATACCAATTGTTGAAAATAATACTGAGAGGGGGGGGGTGAATCAGTATTATCTAGTTTTTTTTTTTTTACCAAATCTTCCTTATTTACACTTTGAATTATTTTTGCATATCAGTACCATAAAATAATGAGCATGAACAAGAAAAACAGAAAGTCACATCAAAGAACACCAGTGTGCTACAATTAGACGGATACCCAGATCTGATCAAGTGCTCGAGAGATCACCCTTCACAGATTCGCTTTCCACTTCACTTTCATATAGATCAAGCTTTTTGAAACAATAACCCAAATATTTCAGATCTTAAGATATTCAACACAAAAGCATGCCTAAGCCAAATGATCTCCTTTGGTTTATATAGGCAAGCTCTTCCTTAAATCATGGATCATGGGGCTCAATAATAATAATAATATAAAACAATACCACGGGCCAAAACCATAATAACACAATACCGTCGACTAAATACCAAGAGTTAAACATAAGAAACCCAACGTGTGCTTTTCTCTGCCTTGAAGTGTGTGCACTAGGGGTACGCACCTCAACAGCTGCGCCTTCTGTGGCGCCTCCGCACTGCGCCTTCGGTGGCGCCTCTGTGGCGTCTCCTGTGGCGCCTCCGCATTGCGCCTTCTGTGGCGCCTCTGTTGTGTCTCTGTGGCGCCTCCGCATTGCGCCTTCTGTGGCTCCTTGCACCTCCGCAGCTGCGCCTTCTGTGGTGTCGCGTACCTCCGCAGCTGCGCCTTCTGTGGCGCCGCGTACCTCTTATTTTCTTCAATATTTGATAGCTGATCATCAATCTCTGCTGCTGACTTGAAGTACTGTGATCTATCATCTGAATAGGTTGCCATCAAGGACAACACTTTAGCCATAATGCCAACAATCTCCCCCTTTGGACTTGATGGCAAAGCTTACTTGTGAACTGTCATCTGATCCCTTTTTGTTGTCTGGTAACCCATGCACTCTGTCACATCTGATATTTCTTCTGTAGATTCATCTGAATGTATACAAGTGAGATGATCTTCTATGAGAGGGTTGCCATCAAGTACAAGACATGCATCATAATGCCAACAATTTCCTATCCACAAGTATGATCTAGGACTTTAAATCCTTCAAGTCAAAGAGGCTCAGAGCATTTCTCTGACTTTTGGTGGGACCAGACCCTCGACTTAATGACTTAAGGACATCAAGGGCTAGAATTCCCTTCACAAAATCCATTCCCCCCTCATTACCCTAATAAAACCCCTTTTCCTAAGGGTAAACTTCATTTTTCCTAGGAAAATTGAAAACCCCTATGTAAATCCTATTTCACTCAAAAAACCCACAAAAGACATCTTATCCTAAGTATTAAGTGTATGTAAATAAATTGTGAAAATGTTACATTGACATTTATATTTAAGGGTATATTCACTCTACCAACTTCATATATTATTAATTTTTAACTTTATTATATAATTCCCAAATAAAACCTTTTCCCGTATATTAATTAAATCCCACAAGTAAATACCCCCAACCCTTAGTTTTAATAAAAACTATACATTTACCCCTTATCCCGAAAAAATAAATAAAACCCGTCATTTAACCCTGCCTGATCGACTAAACCCGTGATTAAGTCTTAATTAATCACAAACTGTCGGGGATTAAAGCTCTGGGCCCCCCCGAAACCCATGTTATTATCACCCGCACACCTCCCTCACCCAACTGTCATCTGATCATCTTCCCCTTCATCCAATGGTCCACAGCCATATCAGCCACGCCCGATGGCCGACCATTACCCGCCCGATAAAGCGGTTTTCTCTAACCCTCTGACTGCTACATGTCATGCTCTGGAGTAAATCGGGTGACCCCTCCAAAATACCACCCAACCTTCATAAGTGATGCGATGGCCTGGGAAACTGCCTCCCCACTCAACTCGCCAAACCACCTATTGTTCATTTCAACCACCTGTTGTTCATTCATAAAATTTTCCACCAAAAATAATTGTTGCTCCATAAAAAGGCCAAGAAGCCCTTTTTCACCTTTTTTCACTCATTTTCTCTGTGAACCTCTGTGAACCAGTGTGATTCCTACAAACATCGAATTCACCATTTGAACTCTGAATTCACTCCTAAAAAATGTTGTAGAGACCCCAATCGACCTCTCAGACCGTACCAAATCCATTTGAACCTTTGCAGCTGCCGTGAACTCCAAATTTGCAAATAATTCACCCAATTCCAGGTATTTCACCACGAATTACCACTCACCCTTTCAAATTTGAAAAAAATTCAGCCTGTGAAGTATCTTAATTAAGTAAAATAATTTGAAAAATACTTTAAATTTGAAAACCTGCGGCCAAACCCTCTGAAAAATCCTAGTTGCCGTGAAAAACATCTGAATTAAACCTTTAAAGCCAAATTTAAATCCACAAGAACTAAATTATGGCTTCCCCTGTTGCCTTGGATGTTAGACCTGTCACAACTCCCCATTTGGACCTTGACCACCTTCCCTTGGCTGATAGGTATTTCTAAATTAAGGATACATCTACCCAGACCCTCTGGTTTCAAATCCATTGTTTAAATAGGGACAGATACCTCAACCGTGCTGATGATATTGGCCTTTAGGAGTCAAATTTTCCCAAATACCAGCTCCCAGAGGTATATGTTTTCCCTAAAATTTTCCACCAGTGCCATTCTTGTTACATTCCTAGCCTCAGAGCTATTATGTCCCCTGACCAAAAGATTATGTTCACCATTACAGCTGATTCCATTAATAAAATGGTGCAAATCCAACCAGGTCAAAACCTAACCCCAATCTCCATTGGGGATTTGCTAGACCAATACTCCAAGTTGAGTCAGTCCAGGTTAGCCCAAATATTCCACGCATTCATTGTAGAAGAGTGATATATTCCCAAAGATACCCCTCCATATGTTTCTGCCATGTTCTCTGAAAGGGGCAAACAAATCATCACCATGATATCATGTGTTCTTGGCTGCACCACTAATGAACTTGTCCCAGCCTCCATGTCAATTTATACCCCAGGACAGCCTCCTACTGTTTTATACAATTATGCTCAGTTCATAGCTGAGAGAATGCATGAACAGTTCACTAGGATGCACAATGAGATAGTGTTTAAATACTCATTTTTCCTCTACTATATGTTCCTATACTATCAACGAGACAAATTTCCTTTTGCCCTTCAGAAGCTGGATACCAAAGGCTAGCCTAGGTCTATCATTTTTTCGACCCCACTGTTCCATAAGTTTCAGTCACCATATACCTATTCAGATTTCATAGATTCTTTTGTTCATCCAGTCATGACTATGTTGACAGGAAGCCCCCCACCCAGGATAAGTCCAGAGATCAAAAGGGTCCTTCAATTGTCTAAATAAAGCAAAGTGGGAGATTGGTACCTTTACCAAAACCACATAGAGATAAGAATTTATGGTTGCCAGCTTGCACCATACAAACTACCCAAATACCTCCCCATGAGTTTATTTTCTCTAGAGTACTATAGACAAATAATGAACTCTGATGAGATAAATTTTGTTTCGGCCAAGAAAAATCACAATTCAAAATAAAAAACTAGTTAGGCCCCTTCATCTGCAATTCTAGAGAGGCGGGGGAGGAGGCAGACCAAATTTTGCAGCAAATGAAGGTCCAAAAGAGTTTCATGTGGAGGTATGACCCTCAAGAATTTATGACCAGATTGAGAAAGAAGGCCAAGTTGGGACCTTATATTCACCACCCCATTCCAGAGATAAAATGATATGCCAATCAATCTGAGTGGGTGGAAAATACTCTTGTAGAGAGAGGCAGTACAAAGGTAGATGTAGAGAATACCTTATGTGACTTAGAAAGACAGTTTGATGAGAGCTCGTTTTTGTAGGTACCTAAACAGAAAGAATAGCCATGAGCACCCCTCCTATCATGCAGACTCCTCGGAATGAGGAAAAGAACCCCAAAAGGACCAGGGAGGAACCCTCAAGTTTAGGAATGGGCACATCAAATATACAATATGAGATCAGTCAGAGCAAAAGACCTAGGCTAAATCCTGTTTCAGAGTAGGAAGACACAAAAGGCTCAGTAGAAATAATTGATATTGAGCTGGACAAAAAAAGGCACAACTCCATCTGATGAAACACAGGGGCCATCGACATCATAGACGCAGATTTTGGAAAGGCAGCTAAGTGTAGAAGTATCCTCACTCAGTAGGCCTGCTGATAAGGATAAGGATATAAAATATAGATATAAAGAGATCAAGATGAGAAATTAAAAACTAAAGGCCCAAACTTATGCTCAGTATCTCAAACTCACACCTACTAATCAGACTAGGTTGATGTCTGCTTTCGACATCAAAGAGGGAAAACTACCAATGTCCTTCATAAAACCAACTGCACAACAACCAAGGACATCAGCAGATTACAAGAGAATTGATTTTGAAGTGATGGCAAGGGATATTCATCCCATAGACCAAATTTAATTTCATAAACAGGCTGGAAAAATGATTTACTCCACCCTCACAGGTAAAGCCATAGCTTCTCATCAATTACAGAATTCATTGAGCAATATCTCAGCTCAATATCAATTAGAAAAGGCCTCCTGACAAGCCAAGGATATTGTCACACGGAACGAGTCGAGGTTGCGGACAAGATTGACCTCCCTAGTATATAAAGATATCTAGTGACAAGCAAGCCAATCAAAAACTATCTTTCTCTAAATATGCAATTAAAAACAAAGGCAAACAAGTGTTTTAGGCCTACCTTGGATCCAATGCAAGTTTGTGGAAGCCTTGCTCCTTTGATCCAAATGAGCTCCCTTGTAGCAAGCCTGCAAACACAAACAAGCAAACAAAATAAATAACACCTGAAAAGCCAATATCATAAAGCATATCCATCATAATGATCAAGGAATTTATGAAACAAACCACATAAGACAATTTGTTGAGAAAAATGATTCTGATTGTATTAATTCAAATCAAAGAAGAACTTTACAACCTGTGCCTTGACGTTGTACAAGCTCCTCCTAGGGTCCAACAAGAAGTCTCCTCTACTTTGACAAGTTTTACTCACTTCCCAATGAAGCCAAAATTTATGTGATCTCTCCTCTCAAGCTTAACTAGGAAGTCCCAATTCCATCAGCATTTACCCTAAAAAATGTTCAGCTTCTAACCTCCCCAACAACTAACCCAATGCCTTAATTTATAGTGCAATGGAGGGAAGTTAATAGGTCCTCCTTCAAAGGGATAAAGACCTCCTTCAAAGGGATAGCTCCTCCTATCAAGGGATTAGCTCCTTCTCTTTTGGGATGCATGAACCACCTTGGAGCGAACAATCCACGTCAAAATCCTTCTAGAAATATCTAGAATTAACCCAAAAGTGAGTTTTTTAGGATAAACTTGCGTCTTTTTGACTTTTACAGGGGTACACACCCACCCCTTTACAGACGGAGCATGCATATACGCAGGTAATATGAAAAAAGGGTGCCGGCCCGCAGGAAAAAGTAGGAGAAAGTGCGGAACCAGAGTAATATTGATTTTCAATGTCTTTCTCTCATTTGTAAAGCTTGACATGAAGAGCTAAGGTCTGAGACTTTCTTAGGAGGCTAGTATAAGTGATGATAGACCCATACTGACTGCAAATAATCATGGTGACGATATTTTTGTGTAACAACTTGTTTTTTCAATTTTAAAGAGTCGAGAAAAAACAAAAGATGACTCTAGTCGCCTTCGATTTTTAATGAGCCTAAAGTAACAAGTGCTTAGATGGACCTTTTCTTTTAAGGAGTCTAAAAAGGAGAAAAATAGACTTCTCTGGAAATCTAGGCAGAGGGGATTACCAAACCAACCGCAAAACTGCATAATACTTTTTACGGTACTGCAATCAATCTTCCCGAATGTTGTGTTCAGTGCATTGCGATCGGTAGGGCGGCAGACATGGCTTCCTAAGGATAAAGGATGTAGCCTATTGTGGTCTCCCAATATATACTCGACGATACGTGGGAGCACAAGTCTGTACTAGCACTTGTAGTCTCAGAGTGGAGGAATCACCCAACCAACAACGAAAACAACAGTTTCCAGGTTTTACGACGCCGGAATACATCTCTAGCCTAGACTTCTAAATGTTATGCGTTAGGTTCCAAAGCATTTTTAGATTCATTAAATTTATTTTATAGTTGATCTTGTTTAAAAATTTGCCTTTCAGGTTCACCGCGTAATGTGTATACAATTCCTAAATTGCAATCTAATATGATAAACAACTATTTAATCTTCTTTTGGCAATGAAAATCCTAGCTACTAAGGAAAGAAAGTTGAGATTCTTTCAACAAAGAGCACAAAGCACACACTAAATACACTGGCCTAAATCAAACCAAGCAGTCTAAATGAAAATGCACATGCATTTATTTGTTTTCAGCCTTCTTAATGTATGAATGATGATAAGAAAGCTAAGTGCAAATCTAAATTATTTTCAAAGCAACAATACTTAACAAATTTATTTTCAAAATGAAGTGAAGATAAGGGCGACACTTTGAAATTTCGAAATGAAAACTGCTTTTCGACACTTTGAAAACTACTAATTCAAATCATATACAAGAGTAACAGTATAGTCGATTATCAAGAGAAATGAGATTCTCTTTTATGACTGAAAATGACAGCTACGACACTTTCAGATTTAGAACTGACAATTCGACTACGCTACTTCTTTGCAAAAGAGAACTGAAAATGGCGCATGATACATAAAAACACTTACAGTTCTTTGCACAATAGAGGCAGAATGATGTAAGAGAAGGGGTTTTCACACAAATATATTGACCATAGACAACAAAACTCCTGAATAGAACTGAAAATAGTGAAAAAAAAACCAATGTCTGAAGGTAAAGTTAACCTTCCCTGACCATCGCACCTATCACACAGGGAATCCAGTATGCAGCACACCTATAGCACACGGGAAGTGTGATGCATACAAAGTTCCTTGAAGGGAGGGTGCGATGGTACCAGTGCGAGACTTTTAAGTAATTTTTTCTCACAATTTGCAATTCAGTTCAGGGATTTAGGCCGAGTAAGTGATGTTCAATAAATGTAAATCATAGGGGTTGATCTAATGAGGTTACTATATCCACCACTTAGGGAAGTTAGAACGTTTGTAGATCAATTTTTTAATTCATAAACAAAACCCGGAGATAGACTGAAGCAGCATTGATCTACTTTGCATTTGTATAACAAATGCAGTTAGAAGGCTAGCTGGCTTGACTTCAGGCTCTGTCTGTAAGTTTATAAAATAAACAAAGATATACTAACAAACAATCTATTTTCTCCCCATCGGAGTCGCCATTTTGTTACTGGGAATAGTGTCCACTTGGAGCTGCTATTCCCACTAAGACTGGTAGCTATCTTAGAAACAAACAAGTAAAGTCTACTTTCGTTTTCCTTTATCCAAATAGATAAGAGTGGAACAAAGGACACCAACCTTAGTCGTGCGCTTGGGTCCTTACTTAATTCCTCTCCTTTTTGATAGATCTTTCCCACTTCTTCTTTGTCTACCCAACTTCAAAGAGCACCTGTGGAATCAAAGCAACATAATACTATCGAAGAATAGAGATCTATATTCATAAATAACACAGGAACATATATGTGTTAACCATACAAATGCATATATAATCAAACATACAAGAATATGGAGGAAAACTTGAATAGCTTTATTAATATCAAGAAAAGCAAGAGGATTACAACCAATAGTTCTGACCCGCATCATCCTCCAGCAAGAAAGCCCTTCTTCACCTCAAGTAAAGCTTAGATATCCCAACACTATGAAGTTTCACCAGAAAACCAACAACACTTCTCTACAAGATACGAGATTCCAGCCTCCGGATCTCTGTGATGCAGGATTCATATATAGATGACTGTAGGGGGGTGAGTCATCTTCTGGGGTCTTGATTAGTGTCCTCTCTCTGATAGTTCTTGATTCCACTTGGAGACTGATGATCTCTTACTCATCCCTGGTCAAAAACAGAGAGGCAAGTG
>APFE031571780.1:0-15187 GCA_000404065.3 Pinus taeda | reverse complement strand
TCTCACAAGTCCTGGAATGAGTCCTCCAAGATGCAGGAGAGGGGTAATAGGGACGGTGACAAACGGTGACAAATTACTGTGTAACAGGGGCTTGGGCTAGGTTCTGGGGTGATTTAGCCAAACAAATCCTAGTACTACTGGCCCTTTTGACAAAAATCCATGGAGCACAGACTGAGGTCTCACCTGATGTAGTATGGGAGGGTGCTAGAACCAGGTTTTTGCGCCCTAAAGATGTTTGATGGTTTCAAGTGGTTTGTGGTCGTGCTCGTCGCTACACACACTTATCCGTACCTCGCAGCTTGTGATGCTACCTTCGCATAGCCCTACTCAAAGGCCGAACAATGTTGTTACCCACATCCTTACTAGTAATTCACTATTAGTCGATTAACTTATCTTATTTGTACACTTTCAGTTATGTTTAACAATGTTCACAATTCATACAAGTGCGCACAGTAAATAAATAGTACATTAACAATTGATATCAAACATGTAATAACTTAAGAACAGACACGCGGAATTCAAATCAAACTTCTCTTTATTATTTTCTTCCTTCGGTTAAAAACTCTATTCCACCCTGTGCACTCAGCTACGGGCAACTAGGCCTCTGCGCACTTAGCTGTAGAGCCTTCTCCTACTCTACGACTCAAGACACGCTTGGACACTTGCTCTGTGCTCCTACCTCCTACTTCACTTTAACTTACTTACTATATTTTACTCTTAGAGATACACTCTATTTATACAATCCCATGGTCCACGGACCATGGGTAGGAAAACATTACATTCAAACTTTAGGGCGGATAACCCTATGACTCTAACATACATTTCGCACCCGCAATTTGCGAAGCTTTATAATAATATCACTCAAAACTTGGGCTTTGAGGCCCAAAACATGCTGTGGGGGGATTCTATGCCCAATATGCTCCCATAAAAAACATCATGACTCGCCCTTGAGTCACTCTGTTGGCACAACGATCTTGGCATGGAGTCCCTCCAACTGTTCTCGAACGGTACTAATGTTGGCAGCGCAATGAGCTGTTGCTTGTTGAACCTATTGCATCAGTTCTTCTGAGACCTCCGTGTCTGAATTGTTTCCTTATATTTGTACCGACATCTGCTGCATATGTTTATAGTCCCATGCCTTTGTTCGGCTCCTTGGAGCACGAAGACTGTGCTTTCATCAACTAGTCAGATAGCCTAGCCCCCCATGTAGGGCTTCAAGCGGCTGCCATTTACTTTGCCTGGGAAGGGTTCTCCATTTAGTTTGATCAACTGGACTGTGCCTCCGTCTGTGACCTCCTTAACCATGCATGGTCCCAGCCAATGCATTCTCAATTTTCCCAGAATTTTTTAATCTTACTGTCATACATCAACACTAAGTCATTTACCTTGAAGGTGCGTAACTTGATATGGCAGTCATGCCAGGCTTTTTCATGCTGCTTTTTTACCAGCTGATGAAACCCAACCAAAAACCGTTCTTCCTCAAGTTCTTCTAATTTCGTGAGCCTTTCCTCCAAAGCTTCGTGGTCCATCATCCCTGTGAGCGCTACTATTCACAGACTAGGTCTGATATATTCCATCGGCATGACAACTTCCACACTATAGACTATCCGGAAAGGTGTCCATCCTGTCAGTTTCTTTCACATTGTCTTATAAGCCCATAGCACGGTAGGTATGCATAGGTCCCAATCATTTCACTATGCATTTCACACTTTGGTCAGCACATTCTCCAATATTTTATTGAAAGCTTCGACAGTCCCATTGGCTTGCGGGTGGTACGATGTACTTTTCTAATGATACACCTGGAATTATTCTATGAGTGTGTTGATGGTTTCATTTAGGAAATGTGTTCCATAATCACTCATTAAGATTTTCGAATAGCCAATTTGGGTCAACATGTTTTCGAGCAAAAACTTCGCAGTCGTAGTCGTTGTGTAATCTTTGATCAGTTGTGCTTCCACCCATCGTGTCAGGTACTCCATCGCAGGGATGATGTAGAGCGTGCCTATCCTTCCCTAAGGTTTGATCTGTCCCACAAAGTCAATTGCCCATTTTTCAAACAACTGTAGTATCATCTGTGGATTTAACTGCATCTTGTCCCTTTGTGATGGTTTTCCTATCCTTTGACATATATCGCAGGCCTTACAACACGCTTTCAAATACTGGTGTAGGGTTGGCCACCATAACCCTGCGTGAATAATCTTTTGTGTGGTCGCGTGTCCTACATAACGTCCTCCTGTAGCACCCCCATGTGCTTCCACGAGGATCTGACTTCATTCAAATTCAAGTACATATCTTCACAATATCTCATCATTTCCCATTTTGTATAGGTGCCCCACAATGACAAAAAAATCTACCATGTACACCACTAATTCCTTCTTCTGTTGGATAGAGTATTCCTTCAGCAGAGGTCCTATTGTCAGAAAATGGATTATATCTTCGAAGTTCTTGTCCACGACACGCACTGCAAAGAGCTGTGCATCAAGTAATCCTTCCTCCAGATTAGTGGGTTCCTCGCCCGTCTCAATGCGTGATAAGTGATCCAATCCTATGTTCAGGTGTCCCAAGTTTACTACGACCTCAAAAGCACATTCCTAGAATAATAAGAGCCACTTGCATATGTGCCCCCCCAACACATGCTTATTGACCAAGTATTTCAGCATGGAATGATCGGTATACATCTTGAAATGTCCGCCCACCAAATAGTGTCTATATTTTTGGAGTGCGTACACCATCGCCAATCCCTTGTGCTTGGTGGTGGAATAGTTCTTCTCTACATTGGACAACCTCTGGCTTGCAAACACGATAGGGTGATCTAAACCTTCCCTGCCCTCCTTTGTAAGCACTACTCCGAGCGCGATAGACGATGCATCAACATGGACATGAAACTCCACATCCCATTTTGGGAAGACCAAGATTGGAGCAAAGGCCAATTTCCCCTTTAGGACATCTAAACATTTCATGCAATCATCATTCCAACAAAATGCAACATCCTTATTCAATAGTTTTTCCATCAGCATGATGATTTGGGCATAGCTTTTGATAAAAAATTTGTAGTGCCTGGTGTGTCCCAAGGTAGCATGCAGTTGTTTAACACTTCGTGGTGCTTCTGAATTTAGAATAAGAACAATCTTCACAAGGTCCACCATTATTCCCTATTTGCAGACCAAATGTCCCAACAGGTTTCCAAAGGGAATGAGGAATGTGCACTTCTTAAGGTTCAGTGCAATATGGTGTCGTTGGCAAGTTTCCAATATCAAGCATAAGCTTGCTACATGGTGCTTAACTAATCCGAAGATAGTCCAATCATCTAGATAGACCTTCAAGAACTTGTGGATGTATTCTTTGAATGTAGCAACAACAATGAGCGAAAAGATGGCTGGCACATTCCTCAATCCAAATGGCATAACGATGTATTGAAAGTAGCCCGATTCTGTTGTGAAGGTCGTTTTGCTCCTATCTTCCAACATGATCTTGATCTGATGATACCCTAAGAACCCATCCGTTAACGAGTATGCTTCCTGGTCATCAACGTTTTCGAGTACTTCATCTGTGAACGGTGTCGGGAATGGGTCATGTACACAAGCGTCGTTTAGCTTCCTGAGGTCCACACATATTCTTATTTCAACCTTTTGCTTTTTCTCCTGTACTACCATAAGACTTATCTAGTCAGATTCTTCTACTGGCTCAATAATTTCGGCTACGAGAATTTTGTCTAATTCTATGTAGACCTTTTCCTTATATTTCAAATTCAAGCTGTAAGGCCTCTGCTTAACTGGCTTCGCATCAGGTTTCAGGGTGATCTTCATCATCCCTAAGTCACCAACGATGCCTTTCAAGCCCGTAATTTTGGTCAGGAATAAGTCTTGGTATTCATGGAGTAAGTCAGTGACCTTATCCACCATGGCATCATCCCAATAGTCTCCAAGCATTTCATACTTTTGCTCCACCTCCTTTCCAATGTTTACCTGCTTCGTTTTTTAGTGGTGCAATGATGTTGGGATCCTTAATCAATGGTCCTTGAACCTCACAACAACCTTCCTTTTCTGGAATGTTAATATTTCGTGGGTCATCATCATCCTCCTCAACATTTACATTGTAACACTCTAGCACGCAGCTCAACGGTGTCGCCCATTCTGGCTGAAGCACTTCCATTGGATCTTGGGGTATTTTGAAGATAGCTGATTTTACTACTTGTAGCTCATCATCAACAATATCCCACTAATGATCTGTGAACGTAAAGATTAGTAGGAATCCTTTGCACAAGATATCCCATTTTCTCATGCCATGGCAGAGCTCTGTCTCAGTATACCAATTCATGGTATGACATCTAGAGTATGATAGAACAAATGCATCCATTCTGGTTGTGCCTCTTCCCCATAGACCTTGGTCCATTTTGCAAGGTGTGTACGTGGAAAATCCCATCCATCATACTTATCTTCTTGCCGCATATTTGGTTTCACAAATCGTAGCTGCATCATCCTTCTACATCCATGCCAATCCTCAAATATTCTCTGATGCATATCCGACCACCTTGCAAGCATAGCACGTAGTGCCCATTTCAAAGCATCGAACCACTGGTGTTTTGGCACCACGCTTTCAAATTTGTTTAGGAATTCATCCACCGTTGTCAACCCATCATCCATAGGCAAATCCGTCACCTCTGTTGTTACATAGCATAGTGATCTTACCATCATGTTGCAATTGAGCGTCGTTACCTCATGTAATTGGTTCTGCCATCATTCTATTTCCTCATCCAAATCTTAGGTGCAGGAGTTTCAAACTCCCACGAATCCTGCCATCTACTGTTGGATTCACCCAATCCTGTTCCCAAGTAGTTATCTTGTAGATACAGTCTATCTCATTGTCACTCTCATCGTCGCACACTGGCTCTGTGTAGCGCGATCCTTCCGTGGGGTCTAGAGGTACCACTACGCGTAATGACTTTTTCTCAAAAATCATTTTGTGCTTCTTTAGATTGATCACTCCATTCATATCAGTGGCCCAATATATTCCTTATAGCATGGGATAGGGATTTCTATCATCAACAATCTCTATCAATTCAAAATCTGCAAGCACACTCACACCTTCGATGTCTATTGTTATTCCTTGCAATCTCCCCATTGGTAGGATCTTCTGCTCATTTTTCATTCACAATTGAATAGAGGACCACTACAACGCAGGCCTACCCATGTGTTCCCATGTCCTCTTTGGCATCACATTCATGTCTGATCCTAGATCCATAATTACTTGATCCATTTCATACTCCTCGATTTCCATAGTCAATCTCATTTCCCTTGTTGTTCGCGATGTATGTTTCTCGAGCTTCCGGACTATGTGTCATTCCCCTGACTCAATGCACCTAGAAATAAGTTCCTGCAGTCCTTTCATAGCCTTGCTTTCATGCAGCAGCTTCATACATGTCTCTAGAAAGGTAGTGAGCATTGAACGATCCATCTTCAGTCCTAGTGGATCCTTACTACCTGAAGTGGAGGCTTCTGTGAAGCTCTTGTTAGCCTCCATGAATGTCTCTTTTGCACGCTTCAAATCAAATTCGCGTTCATTTGTAGGAGGCTTGCAAACCCATGCACTTTCTTCAAGCTACTTACCTTTGTCATCTCCTATTGTGATACTGCTTTAGAGAACTATTTCTACATTCGGGTCCTCTTCACGTGGCTCAGACCTCATCATTCGAAAATTCTTTGTTGGGAGAGGCTAGACTATCCCTTTATCGCGTAACCTCGCTATCAGTGTAGGGCAGTCCTCCATCTCATGATCAAAATGGGTACAATATATACATGATTCTCTCATCAGATTTGTACAATTGCAGGGATAACACCCTGCTCCTCCATAATCGTAACAAATTAGTTGTCTGTGATTGCTTCCTCGTCCCATTCCACCTCGACCTCGTTCGTGCCCATGAAATCCAGTGTGCGCCATCCCTGCATTTGGATCGAGGGCTTATGTTTCAGTATATACTCTGTAGGTAGGAGTTTGATCCATCATCAGCTCATAACTTCTACAGTTGCACTCATCATGGCCTACCAACCTACAAAAATTATAGAACAATTGCTGGGATGTCTGCGTATACTTTTGTAATAGATGACAATTATTCATAGCATGTTTTCCTCCTATCTAACAAATCACACACCATAATGCAGGTGCCGCGCTTCATCCTTCTCGTGCCTCTAGTGTTAATGGCATTGGCCCTCCTCCAGCAAAGAAGTTCGTGAAGACCAGACAATGGTCCTTGTCATGCCCCTGACCATTGAATTTTACACACCATACTTCCTCACGTGCTCCTGGGCGAGCTGTCCTATCCTATTTCAAACTGTGCATTTAGAGACATAAAGTTTGTAGTTTCACGTGGATTTGTTGGACTCGTAGGTGAGGATCTTGAATTGGGGTCTCGTTCAGTCTCATTGAAATCTCCAAAGCTTCGGTTGAGGTGGATAACTTATGCTGTGACAGCGTCATCCTTAAATGCGGCATTAGTGACGCTACAGACTATGTGCAGTGTTGTCCATCTGCCAAGGTCATGTTGGCTTCATTAATCATACTCTTCAGTCTCTAATCTAGATCCCATGGGGTCTCGCCTGGAAGAATCATGATTTCCTTAAACCCGATAATCGATTGTGTCTCCAATTTTCACCTCCTAAATTCCCTGTTTAGCGTGGCTTGGATATATGTGATCCCTGCATTTGGATGGTCATTAGAATATTTAATGTACCATGTCAATGCGTGATCCTGCAACATGCTTACCAGTGTTTCCTTCTTTATATTGTCATCCATGACTCCTTGTGCTGCCATACAACTTTTACCACAAAACAAAATTGTTCCGGATCTTCGTTTCCTACTCCTCTGAATACCGCAATTTTATCGTGCTCGCAATATTGAACTATGGTGGTGGCGGAGGTGGTACGGGCAGAGATGGAGGTGCAGATGGTGAGACTGGTGGTGGTGTAGGTGGAGGTGGTAGGCACGGAATTCAGTGCCTTATCAGACTGACTGCGCTTCTCGTACAAACTTTTGTGAGCTCTTCCTCGCTTTTTTTCCAAGTCAAAATCAACGGGCTATTTTCTATCTCTATGCTATCTTCATTTCTATACATCCTCCCACTTCGTGTAGCCCTAAACATCAATTTATTCACATAACCTACTTTTCACATAATAACATCTTAATCCAAGTGTTTAAATATTTAATGTACTTACCTCCCGATCGTTTGAGGAAGCGTCGTTTCGCCTTACTCTAGCTGACTGTCGCGTCTACCGTGAACTTGGTGATAAACCCCCATATAATTCGATCAAGCCAATTGTCCATAACATGCATGATCTTATTTTTTGATGCTTCTAGTCTACACACTAATTCTGTAGTCCACACAATCAATTTTTCGAGCCTACACCTTCCTTGACTGTCTACTAGGTTCACGATCCACTCATACAACTCAGAGGGGAAGGATGTAAAGAAAATTTTGTGGATTTCTGTATATAGGCAGCGCTCCAACCACTGTTCCTTTGATACTCGAGGATTCCTATTTTCCTGCATCGTGAACTCGTGAATCTTTCTTTCCAACCACCATTCAATTTCTTTCTTCATAGAATTCTAGTGACATGAAATTAGACATCCCTTACGCAGATCCCGATCTTGGGAACGAAAGCATTTGTTGGCTTGTTGGGGCTTCACCTAGGTTCAAAGGTGATTTAGCCAAACAAATCCTATTACTACTGGCCCTTTTGGCAATAGTCTATGGAGCACGTACTGTGGTCTCACCCGAAGTAGTATGGGAGGCTGCTAGAACCAAGTTTCTGCACCTTGGAGATGTTTGATGGTTTCAAGCAGTCTGCGGTCGCGCTCATCACTACGCGCACTTACCCTTACCTTGTAGCCTGTGATTCTGCCTTCGCATAACCCTACTATAGGGATGAATAATGTTATTACCCACATCCTTACTAGTAATCTGCTATTAGTCGATTAACTTAGCTCATTTGTATGCTTTGAGTGATGTTTAACAATGTTCACAATTCATACAAGTTTGTGCAGTAAATAAACAATACATTAACAATTGATATCAAACATGTAATAACTTAAGAACAAATACACAGAATTCAGATCAAAGTTCTCTTTATTATTTTCTTCCATCAGTTACAGACTCTATTCCACCCTGCACACTCAGTTGTAGGGGTCTGCACACTCAGCTGCGGACAACTAGGCCTCTACACATTCAACTATAGAGCCTTCTCCTACTCTACGACCCAAGACATGCTTAGATAGTTTCTTTGTGCTCCTATATCCTACTTTGCTTTAACTTACTTACTATCTTTTACACTTAGAGCTACGCTGTATTTATACAATCCCATGGTTTGTGGACCATGGGTAGGCTGACATTACATTCAAACTTAGGGAGGATAGCCCTATGACTCTAACATACATTTCGCACCCGCAATTGGTAGAGCTTTACAATAATATCACTCAAAACTTGGGCTTTCAACCACAAAACATGTTGTGGGGGGATTCCATGCCCAACACTACTCTAAAATTTTTTCTTTCCTCTAGAGACCTGCAATCCTCAATTTCCTGAAACTTTTGTAGTTCATGCATGTGGTCTGAATTTTGGATCTTGATGGTGATTTCCTTATTTTCTTTACTTGAGGGCTTGTCCTTGTGGCCTCGGCTATCAACAGTGATGGATTCATGACCTTCTTGATGAATTCTTTAGGGACTTATATGATACAACTATAGGAAACCTAGTTTATGTGACATGTGCAAGGAGAATAGCCCAAAACAATGCCAAAATACCTCAGATTTTGTTCATGCTCTCTTCACTTAATGATGAGCCTTTTCTCTAGTGATTCTTGCACTTCCTTCTTAATTTCAGAAGCTTCATTGAATTTCCCCCCAAGTGATTATGAGTGGTCCTATATATAGTGGCATGTCCATGTGATATAAGCCGACTTGACCTTGTGCCTAGGCCAAATGTCATTCTGGAATCATATTTATTCTTTTTTTATCCCGACTTCAAGGAGAGCTTCTAACAAGGTCTTGGAGGGTTAATGACTCAAACAAATTTCATTTTTACAATGTATAACACACCCAAAATGGGTCTTAATTTCTTGACATTGACTTACTAGACTTTATGACTTGACAACCACAACGAATAGATGAAAATGGGAGCTTCAACCAAAAATAAAATTCCTTGAGCATGAAACCCATGAATAAAGCATTACAAAATAGTTTTAGTTTTCCTCTTTTCTTCAATTACATAAAATCATTATTACACATGTCATTACGAAGACTAAACCTAGTTACTATTTCAACACAACCTATTAACTAGGGAGGTATTCATAATCTACACAAGGTACTTGGACATTCTTATTTTGAAGAATTCTCATAAGAAGAGTCATAGTGGTAAACAATTTGTAGAGGATCATATCATCCAACATTGTCACATAGAAAGGCCATAACTAACAAATCTATCTCTCCACAAAGTCAGAGCATAATGTTGGTTAGACCAATTATTTGTAGACACCCTCATCATTATCACTCTTGGAACATATGCCACCTAGGTTCTCTTAGAGTATGTTCCACTAGGACTATTCTTATATTGTATTCCTAGTCCTCAAATAATATCGGTCCTCCATGACTACTCTTATCTTGGATTCCATACCACGCCCTCAATGACAATCATATGCTATATTTTTACGCAATTCTCCATTCTATCATCCCAAGTGAAGAAAAAAATGAAGTGTCTATATCTCCTCACGGCCTTCCCTAAGAATCATGGTTGTTAGTCCTTGTCTAGTGCATGACACATGAAGTAGAGAAGCATATATGCCATACCCTCTTAACTAGGAATGACATCCACATTCCATAAAATGAATATACCCAAGCTCCCTCTTAAATATGGAATTGACGAAGCTCCCTGTTTACTTGGGACTTACTTCCAACAACTCTTTAGGTGTAGATCATGGGATAACTAGCTTCTTGTAGAACTTCTTCCTTTGGTGTCATGAATTTATTTTTTGTCAGAGAGCCTACATATTTCGGGACTTTTTCATAGAGCATAAATGATCCATCACTTTCATCCATGATTCATGTCAGTCAAATCATCATTCCTTTCATTGGAAAGTGATCCATTAGTCCATATATGGACTTCCTTCATACCATGTTTCCTCAAGAATCTTTCATCCTGCTACATGGTCATCAGCTGTAGAGGAATTCAATGGTTTCTTCCCTTCGGAACCCCACATAAGCTCATCCAAATACTTCTTCAAAAATAAGAAATGAACATTAAATAAAATTTACCTTTCTGATGATCTCTGATCATGACATCTTCAAGTTTTCATCGGCATTCTACATACATATTGAATCATCTCAAAAAGATATATACTATCAAGCACCTATTTCCTTTTCAGGCTTCATAAGGGTCTTCATGTCTTTCATGGAGATAACATAGTGAAATATTTCAATCCTTGGATGTTGATTTCCTTCTTCATAGTTGAAAATTTCATGATATTCTCCTTTATTTCTTCACATAGTTCACTTCCAGGAACTTCCAATCATAGTTCCTAATTCATGTCAACCACCTCATATTTCATATGAGGACATATTTTGATTACTTCATCTAGTCAACGTGTGACACATGCCTACTTTCATCCTTTCAAAGGAGAATATCCTTTATTTTGATCATGCTTTCGAGATAGATCATTTATCCATGTTACCTACAACTGTATGACATGACTCTATTTTATTAAATAAAAGCATACATACCTCATTTTCCTTTAGGTCATCTAGACTTATGTTGATGGTGTTGGACCCACCAACATTCAGGGGATCTCCCCGATACAAAGTCCCAACTAGACCTCGCATTATTTGGAGTAGGATTCCCAACAGCGGGTCATATTTTAATTCCTTGACCACGGTAGCACGTAGAGGAAAGTATGATAACCTTTGGTGAGAGAAAGTGTGTGGCCCTACAGAGAGTCAAGTGTGATGCATGAAGGTTCTAACACATGAAGGGAAAAAGGAATCACACCCCTTAGAAGCTTGTAATAGTATGCAACTTCAAAGAAACACATGAGCATAATGATATCCCAAGATAAAATACATAATAGTTGACAAATTAAAGTGATGAGTTAATCCAAAAACACGCATTCAATAGGATTCGTACAATTGCATACAAATTAGTCCATAAGAAAATGCGTAAGCTAAAAAACATGCATTTATAAAGTAGATAGAATAGTCCAACTACATTAACAACATATGCATGAAATCTTGTTGGCTCTGATATTATTATCATAAGTGAAAGTTCCATCCATACATACACCATTGACAACCACTAACCCCAATAGTGGAACACTATAGTTAACAACAGATGCTCCTCCAAAGAATCATACTCGCTCTACACTATGGAGAAGTTAAGGCTCTTCACAAAACTCCCAAGCCTTCTCCAATCCTAAGCCTAGCAAAAATCGTGGCTCCCAAAAGCCCATTCTATGAGTTATGAGGTTCTATTTATAACAAAGGGTGGGTTGACCCTTCGCATTCTATTTTGTGACTCTTTGAATACCCTCATGACTCTTAAACTTATTTACAACGAACTCATTACATAACATGATGAACTTTCATGTTCAATTAATGACACTTGGAATTTCACTTATAACATATTTACAAATAATATTACATTTTCCACATGTACCCATGTGAGACAGAATAGGCTAGAGACAACCTAACAGGACAAAACACTATGATTTTGAGGTTTGGGAAAAGGCCAACTCAGCCACTTCCACTTGGTTCTTCTTGGTCACATATTGATGCCAACCTCGGCACTGCATGATGGTGTCCCCAAACTTTTTTCTTGTGTGTTTATGCAAACAGACTCTTTCCTCATGGAATCTAGGTATATGGTCTTGGAACCTATATCCAACTCATTCCAAAGAATTTGTAGCGTGTTTTTGACGTTGACAGGATCACAGATGTACTTGTGCATGTTGTGTGCATCAGCTCCATGTCTTCCCTAGTGGTATCTTATCTTAGCTGCTCTATGTACTCATCGATATCTAGTTGTTAGGCCCCTATAATACTATTGATGACCCCATTACTATTGTAGTTGTATACCTAATTAATATTGTTGTGCTCATATTGTCCACATATTGTTGTTACTGTGCCCACAGAATGCCTATATTGTTATTTCTGTGCCTTTATATTATTATTGTTATGTCAGCTTGGTTATATTGTACCCCTTAGACTCCTATATATAGAAAGGAGGTTTTGTGATTTGTATCATCAAAGAATTGTTCATTTGTGTAATGTAAAGGAGGTTTCCCCCTCGAAGAGGCTGAATTCTAAGGCGTTCCACTATCTTTTCTATGTTTTTGTGAGATGGTTTCATAACATTTGGTATTAGAGGTTTGGATTCTAGGGTTTCACTGCTCCAAATAGGTCATTGTGGCATTTTCGCTATAACCTTTTTTCTGTGACATTTTAGAAGTGAAAAAAAGACCATTTGGGACAAAATCGCACTGAACCTTGAGTCTGAATTTCATAGCTTTTCACACTATATTTGCAGGGATATTATATGATGAAGTTGGGCTTTTTGCAAACTCCTGAATTACATTCCAAACAGGTGACCTTGGGAAAATTGTCATAACTTTCATTTCGAGCATCGGATTGAAATTTCGTAAGAAGTTGTAGTAACAGGATGGACTGTGGTTTCTAGTATATATTTTTTAGATACTAAGGTCAAAAAAGTGAAACGTGGAACTTCATACAAGTTCGCTCTTCTGGAAAGGTCTATAATCAGGTCATCTTGGGAGATTGTGCATAACTCTACCTTGGAGAATCTAAATTCGATCAGACTAGTGGCATTGGAAACAGGACATAGAGGGCTACTGGAGGTTGCAATTTCAAAACTGAATGATATGAAATTACAGAGATATATCAGATTCAATATTGAGCTCCTACAAAGTCAAAAAATGTGTGTAGTACTTTTTTTTAATTCTTTCATAAGCTTGGTTTGAAAAATCAGTATGAAGGAATTCAAAGGGCATAGTAAAGCATTATTATCAGTAATTGATGCCCCGAGGAAAGAAAATGTGAACACCTTGTAAGAAATCTAAAATTTCTGGCATGAATCATGAAGAAGAGGAAGAAATGCAACATGATATATCAAAATAATGAGACCAAGTGCAATAAATGTCACTTGCATAAGAAGTAACAGAATCTAAGATGGATCGTTTAAAGAAAGATGTAGAAGCTAAGATGGATGGTTTAAAGAAAGGCGTAGAAGATAAGATGGATTGTTTAAAGAAAGGTATAGAAGCTAAGATGGATGGCATGGAAGCTAAGATGAGTGGCATGGATGCAAAAATGGATGGCATGGATGATAAGATGGAAGAATTGAAGATAAATTTGAATAAGTTGCTGCAAGAAATGGTCACTAATGGTGAAAGGGTAGTAAAAGAAACTCATGATGAGAACAAAAGAAATGTTAATCATTATTTCATAGACTCTAATGTTGGATCAAAGACCTACCATATTCCAAAAATCGATATGAGGAAGTTTGATGGCAAGGATCCCGCAACATGGATACTACAGATGGAGCAATTTTTCGATCTCAATAATGTTCAAACACACAAAAGGTACGTATTGCAACTTTATATTTGGAACCAAACCAGTTTGTATGGTATCAATGGCTTTGCTCCTGTAAACAAATTATCACTTGGGAAATGTTTATAGAAGAATTGACAGCACATTATGAGGATGCAAAAATCAACACTTTTTTTAGCCAGTTGATAAGTCTCAAACAAAAGGGTTCAATAATGGAGCACATTGAGGAGTTCCAAAATTGAACATAAGTGTAAAAAATATTCCATAGGAGCATAGTATTGATGTGTTCATAGGGACTTTAAAGGATAATATACAACATGATGTTTGCCTTTGGGAACCTGATTCATTAGAGAAGGCATTCAGGTTAGCAAGAAAAATGGAAAGCAAAATTATGGAAACTAGGAAGTCTACTACTCGCACTATAAAGATGGATGTGTTGTTGCCCCTAGCCTTCCACAACCTATAAGGTTGACACTGGAACAATTGGAAGAAAAAAGAGCAAAAGGGCTTTGTTATAGTTGTCATAGAAAATACACTAACGGTCATAAGTGTGCTGAGAAGAAATTATTCTACATAGATTATGAAGAAGAAGAAGAAAAGGAACAAGAAAGGTCAAAAGAAGAGGATATATTTCAGGAACAAAGCCTAGATAAAGAAGAAATGAATCCAACCATATGTTGTAATGCATTGGCTGGAATTACCACTCCTCAAACCATCAAGATAGGACATATAAAGAAGAAAAAGGTAATAGTGTTGATTGATTCAGGAAGTACCCACAATTTTATTCATTTTAAGATAGAAAAAGAATTGGATTTCTTCCTATATTAAGCACCAAAGTGTCAAATGATGGTTGAAAATGGAGGAATGATAAATTTCTCTAGAAAGTGCCACAATATCAAGCTATCCATGGGAGAATATGTATTGAATAGCCCAATGCTTTCCATTCCAATGGGAGGTGTTGATGTTGTACTAGGAGTCCAATGGCTACAATCCTTGGGTACAATAGCTTTTAATTTTCAAGAAATTTTCATGAAATTTTCTGTCGAAGGAAGGAAGTTGAATTAGGGGGTATTGCAAGGAAACTGGGAAAGATAATCAGCTCTAACGGTATGAAAAAGTTTCTGAAAAAGGAACAAAGAGGTGTAATTGCTCAAGTATGTTCGCTAGATGTTTCCACATCAGAATCATCTATTTCTCTAGATCTCCAAAATGTCTTGGACAATCATTCCAAGGTATTTGAGACTCCCAAAGGTCTCCTGCTTATTCATGATCATGATCATGCTATTCATCTGATTCCAGGAAGTGTTCCTGCAAACATCAGGCCGTACAGATATCCCTATTCCCAAAAGAGTGAAATTAAACATATGGTTGGAGAAATGCTAGAGGCTAGTATAATTCAACCTAGTCAAAGTTCTTTCTCTGCTCCAGTAGTATGGTGCACAAGAAGGATGGATCATGGTGCATGTGTCTGGGTTATAGGGAGCTCAACAAGCTCACTATTAAAGACACGTTTCCCATTCCTGTCATTGATGAATTACTGGATGAATTGCATGGATCAATTTACTTCACCAAGTTGGATCTTCGT
>APFE031571774.1:94572-106579 GCA_000404065.3 Pinus taeda | reverse complement strand
AGTCACAATATAACCCAACCGACCTAACAATAATAATATAAAGCCACAAAAATAACAATAGAGGGATTCTATGGGGCCTAGTAATAACAATATGGGGACAATAGGGGTACAACAATATTAATAAGGGGTACAACTACAATAGTAATGGGGTAATCACTAGTATTATAGGGACCGAATAGGGTTTAACTAGGGGTGAGAGAGAAATTAAGGGTTCTCAGACTGAATGAGGAATGAGCAATGAAGGGGTAATTAGGACCAAAGGGAAATTAATAATCCTTTAAACTGGATATTCAAGAAATCAATATAAACCAAGGAGAAATTAAGAATTCCTTAACTTAGATATTAGAAGAAAACATTTAAATGTATAACTGTTAAGACAGAGTGTAATTAAACAAATTCTGAAGTATTGTTCTAGTTATAACATTTAGATTTAGAAACACATTAAAGATTACGAATAACTTGAGAAAAATAACAATAACACATGAGAATAGTTCTCTGAATTTTGCTTAACACATGAATCCTTGGAAATATCTAATCTTTATTTATCAATCTAGCTTGTTGGATCAACAAATGGTACAATAACCCTCTGGGTCTTCTGATCAAAAAGTCTATAGAAATGTCTAGTAAAATCCACCCTACATACTTCAAATTATGAAGTATTTATACATAATTATTTACAAAATATCCCAAACTGACTTGGGATTTATTTGAGGGAAAAAAATATCTAATTCTGAAAAGGTAATGCCACCTTTCTAACTGATTGCTTTTTCGCACTATTATATATGATTTCTTTTTGATATTTTAGTTTTCATCTAATACTCTTCGACTAATCTTCTTTCATTGATAATCTTTGACTTATATTCCTTCACTAATACTCTTTGACTGGGACAACTGCCCATTTACTTTGACCACTCTGTTTTCATCGAACTGTGTTAATTGTTGGGCTTACTTTGAATTAAAGTAAGTCAGTTAGCTTCTCTTGTCTCTCTCCAGTTGGTAATTGAATGTTTTTCAACTTTTTGAAGACCTCATCAGCCTCTGTGTACTTAGTAAACATAGGCTTATTTACAAAAAGGTGTTTTACCTCATGCTGGAGGTAAAACAAGTTCTCGAAATCCTGGTAAAGGACTTTACCAGAGGGCATCCCCCGTTTCTCTGTGTTGTGGATGGTTGCCTTGTTGATTTGATCTCTGGCCACTTCCCTGAGCTTCCTATCATAGTCCTCCTATGTCATCAATTTATTTTTAATTGCCAAAGGAATTGGTAAACATTTCTGTATTGAAGTGTCAAACTTGAACTTAAATCTATCTATGGAAAGTTGCATGGTATGACACTTGTCTTCTAAGTTGTGCATCAAATTCCTTTTAGTAAGGATTCTTTTTACTTCTAGGATTGTCCCTATCCTATCATCAATATTCAATTCTTCAAGTTCATATTTTTTTTAGAATTCACAAGTTAATGATTCTGGTTGCCTCTTCTAGCACCCCTTCCAGCTATGTTCTGACTTATTGAATCGCCCTTGTGGCCTCTTTAACCAGGTCAATCTTCTCAAAAAAAATTTGAATGGATGGCCCAACATCATTGATAGAGTCAATGATATTGGTCCAAATTTTTTCTTTTGCTTGTCTCAATGGTTTACCTAGAGTAATTTCTTTCTCTAGTTTCTTTATCCTCTCTGTTAACCTTGCTACCTTTTGTTGTTCATTCATAATTTGAGCAAGTTTACATTCTATCTCTAGACTGTTTACTTTCTCTTCTAGTTTCTTGATTTCAATAGCTTTGAGGGACATCTCTTCCATTGCCTTAGCCAACCTATTGGCTTCTTCACCTGTAGAATCTGTTGCAGTCGACCCTGTTGCTGAAGTTGACGGTGTTGCTGTAGGCAATGCGATGGTCAAGGGAGCTATAGGAGCTAATGTCTTAGCCAATGTAGGTGGTACTTCTATGGTGTCTATTGGAATGATAGTGGTTGTAGCTTCCTGGAGGCTGGCTTGCTTGGTCAACTTATCCATTTCCCTCTCCATTTCTTTCAACTAGGTGTTCAATTATAACACCAAGTCAAGAATTTCCTCATGGTCAATTTGGCTCTCTAACACCCCGGTGGTCTGTGGGTGTAACGAAGCAGGGAGTTTTAACTACTTCTTCAAAGCTACTATATCTTCATTTTTCTTTTTGATCAATTGTTTTGCTACCTTAATATCTGCAGGATCATGGCCCATTTCTATGACCAAGTCTTCTAAGGATTTAATCCTATTGTCCTTGGCCTGAGAGGAGGCCTTTTCTAGCTTCATCTATGCAATTATATTATTTAAGGACTCTTGTAACCTATATGAATCCATGGTCTTACCAGTCAAGGTGGAGTATATCATTTCTCCAACTTGTTTATGAAACTTTATTTGGTCCAAGGGATGGATATCCTTTGCCAACACTTCAAATGTGGCCTTCTTATAATCTACTGAAGATTTGGGTTGTGGCACTGTTAGATGCATATATGACATTTGCATCTTTCCTTCTTTAATATTAAATGAAGACATTAGTCTGCTCTGGTTAGGAGCTAAATGCTTGAAATACTGAGCATATGTCTCAGCTTTCATTTTTTCATTTCTCAATTTAATCTCCTTATATCTATCTTTGATGGTTCTTTCTTTGTTAGCTCGTCTGACAAAGGAAGAAACCTCTACTGACTTTTGTCCCTCTAAAAACTGTGTTAGAAGTGGTGGGTTCATTGATTTCTTCTGCCTCTTTTCCTTTCTGACCTGCTTTCTCATCCATTGTTTATGGCATTGGTTCTGACTCTATTCCTTTCTTTGTCGTTTCTACTTCACTATGTTCCTCCTGTTTAGAAACAAGATTCAGTTTTCTCCTTTTCCTTGTGTCTCCTTGCTCATCCATTATTTCCATCTGGGAAATAGAAGTCTCTTCTCTATTTTTGGGGTTTTTCTCCTCATTCAGAGGTATTTGCAATGCTGAGGGAGCATCCATCTTTTGACCTTGATCTGGGACCTACAGGAACTCACTCAGGTCAATCTATTGCTGAATATCATACAGAGCATTTTCAACATCAATAATTGTGCTATCTTTATCAAACAAAGTGTTTTCCAACAATTCAGTTTGGTTGGCATATCTTTCAATTTTAGGCACTGAATAATGTGCATAAGGGGCTAGTTTAACCCTAGTTCTCATTTTGTTTATTACTCCATGAAGGTCATATTGCCACATAAAACTCTTGGTAAATTTCAACTTCTCTAACATGTTGTCTACCTCTGGTCCAGCTTGTCTATTATTGCAAATAAAGGGGCCTAGTTCACTTTTGACTTTGAATTGGGTCTTCTTCTTTGTAGCCACAAAGTGGACATCATCTGAGTTGATGATTTGCCTGAAATATTCCAAGGCAAAAATTCTCAAGGGAAGATACTTTGTCAAGTTATATGGAGCCATGTGGCAGCCATAGACTCTGATCTCTGTGTGATTCTGGTACAAGTACCGGTCTCCTATCTTACTTTTTTTAGCCAGCTGAAGTACCTTTTTTATTTGAGGACTAATCCTAGGTTGCACAGTCCCTGTCAACATATTCATTACTGGGTGGACAAAGGAATCTACAAAGTCCTTATAATCAGATATAGTGGAATATTTCTAGACAATAGGTGTCCAATAGAGCACGGACCTCTCTTTTCCCATACTATCACATTTTCTGATCTTCATGGGGAATTGATCAGTTTGGTAGTACAAAAACAAATACTACAATACTAAAGAGAATTTAAGCACTCTTTCAATGGGAAATTTGATGATTTGTTCATTCATTTTGTTTGCAATGAACTAAGCATAATCAAACTTGATGGCAGGAGGTTTACCATGGGTTAAAAAGGTCAGGAGTGAAAAAATGACTTCATCTACACGTTCATATGTCCTGTATCCAAGGATGGAAGATACCATGGTGACAATATGCCTGGAAGTTTGTGAAAACATAGGGGCCATGTATGGAGGATTAAAATTTGATGTATGTCTTTTTGCAACTATGAAATTCTTGAACACTTGCTTAGCTTTATCCTCATCAATAGCATTGTATAAGTGTAGAAGTCCTCCAATGAACAAAGGAGCAATATTTGGGCTGGGTTGGACCTGTAACATCTGATTGATGGATTCTAGAGTGATAATGAAGAGTAGATGTTAATTGGGGGCTACTACAGCTCTTTGGATAGGGACATAGCAGGCTTGACAATATTAGATAATGTTTGGGAGACTTTTGACCTCTGGGAATGAGTAAAGGGGTAGATTTGACTCCCAAAGGTGAATGTCATTAGCATGATTTAAAAACATATCTTTGCTCCAGAAGTGGAGCTTCATTCTTTCAGATGGAGAGGTTGTATCTTTAATTTGAAAATCCCTATAAGCGAAAGGTATGTGATCTTGGTCAAGTGGAGGGTTGAAACAGGCTTAGCATCCATGGAAATGTGGATAGACATTGTGCGGAAAACGGAGGTAAAAATCAAAAATTGACTTCGCAGGGTTCGACAAGTGGTGTGGGTTTTATAGGGTTTTTTAAGGGTCTGGGTGCAAATCAATTAATTCATGGGTAGGAAGCTTAAATTTAATTATTTTATCTTGAATTAATTGAACTTTTTATATTAAAAGGGAAAATGTGGTTTATTTTTGCAAAATACCTAAAACTGAAGGTTGGCATCATGAATTTAGTCGAAGGTCTAGGTTGCAGATGATAGGTGTGAGCTCTGGGCGAGTGCTAGAGGCAAGATGGCAACTGGTAGTTGATTGGTGGTTGTAGATTTTAGGTGCACAGGAAAGCTCAGGATTTCAATGTGCAGATGGTTGAAAATCGTAAAAAATGTCATTTGCAGGGCCTTATTGGGTGAAAATTGGGAAAAGCGAGAAAATTGCTTATGAACAGTGACTAGTTTTGAGAGGGTGATTTTTCCCTTCTTCGCACCACCTTTGGGGGTAGGGTGGTAAAATTCAGAGGGGACGCGAAATGATGCGATGGTGACAGGTCGCGAAACTGGGTCTAGGAAAAACCACCCATTTTGCATGCTATTGGGCCGTTAAAGCTCAGAGATGGAAAGCACATGAAATTGAGCGATAACCATTGGATAATATGGGTGTTAATCGGACGGTGGTTGCACTGAAAATATGGGCAAAGGGGATTGGGGGAATGCTTAAGGTGAAATGGTTTTCAACTTAGGATAAGTTGTTTTATGGGTTTTTAGATTAGAAAAGGGGAAAATAACTTTTCATGAGGGGGGAAAGGGTTTTTACCCTACGAAAAGGGATTTATGGAACATAATGATGAATGATTTTAGCAGGGGGGAGGGATTTAAAGGGAATTTCTAGGGAAAATATGGAATAATGAAGTAGGAATAAAAATGGAGGGTAAAAGGGGTATTTTAAGGGATGACAAGGAAATTAATAAACATGAGAGGGAGAAGCTTATGAAAGGATGGGGAGTTAGTTAAAATCATCTTTGCTTATCTTTGAACGTTGATGGATGTACTTGCACATTATGATTTGAGCATGTATAACGTGCTTACTATTTTGACCACATGGTCCATTCTGCTAGTTTTCTTCTACTTACCCTTTCTTATCGTAACATTTTTTCTTCTTTTGCATGGGTGCACTTGAGCTAGCAAACCCTTTATTACCTTATTTTTTATTTGAATAAAACTATCTAAATCTAACCTTATTTCTTCCAATGGCTCAGATTAAACTATTGAGCTCATTTTTATTTCTCTACCTATCTACTAATCTGCCAAGATTAAATAGTTTGGCTAGGCTTTATTCTCTATCTATAACATGAAACTTAAAACATGAAATAGTCAATATTACACTATTTGACTATCATGGATTATGGCATTTTAACAAGATGCACACAATCAATACTTTTCATGAAAAAAGTAAATAGTAGTGGCATTTGGAATTGCACACTTTCATGTTCTATTTTTTTTTTGGGTTCATATATATATTTTTCAATTCTTCTTTATTTTTTGACCTTTTGTTTCTTTTTTGTCCTTTGATTATTCTTTAAGGACATACCCTCTTTTTATTTTTTAAATATGGAAAGCTATTTGTTGAAAGCAAAGTATGTACATATTACAAGCTTAAGAAAAAATAAATTCAAAATTATGAAACCTATTGGTATAGGAACCTAACAGTGGCTCCACTTGGGGATGGAATCTTTTGGAAGATGTCAAGAACTTTGAAGATCAGTGGCCTTGAAATGAATGGCTATGACTTAACTTGCAAATGGTTTTATTTTTCACTCTATCATGTTATACCTTAATAACTTTAGATTTTACTCTAAAATTTATAAGATAATCATCCAATCCAAACTAGACTTTGTTAATAAGGTATGTACAATGGAAAATGATAAATAGTAACATATTGGTTAACCTGGTGGAAAATAATGTCTTAGCATTCGACCATTCACTGCCCACCTTCTGCATCTGTGCCATCAAGTTCTCTTAGGAAGAAAGTGTTACTACCTCTGAAAGCATAAATGACATAAGGGCCTTTCCATAGGAAATCAAGTTTCCCATGTTTACCTTTATCTTCTTTCCTTGAGTCCCACTTGAGCACTTTTTTACCAATGCATAAATCTTTAGCCTTAGTTATTTTTTCAAAGATCTTTTTAATTTTTTCCTACACAATTTGAGATCTAACATAGACCTCCTCTCAGGTTTTTTGCAGATAAATAGTTTTATTGATTCTTCTTTGAATACTATTCGGTTCAACCTGCAACTCTTGAAGTATTTTCATTATTGGTACTCCCAAGGAGGATGGAAAAACAACTTCCATCCCATATACTAGTTGATAGGGAGAAATACCAATTGATTTATTTGTATTTAATCTGTCTGCCCATAAGGCATTGACTAACTTTTTATTCCATGTTTTCTTGTTGTCTTCTAGTAATTTCTTGATAATCTTTACTCGACTTTTATTCGAGAATTTTGCTAGTCCATTACCTTGATGGTAATGGGTTGTGGAATGGCCAAGGGTGATATGGTATTTATTGCATAAATCTATCATTTTCTTGGATTTAAAATTTGTTGCATTATCAGTAATGAGCTTAGTTGGGCATCCAAATCTTGATAGAATATTGGCTTCAAGGAAGGTTATGATTACAGTATCTATGGCCTCCCTTGAAGGTATGTCCTCTATCAATTTTGTAAAGTATTTTGTGGCAGTGAGGATCCATTTGTGCTGGGAAGAGAAGGGTGGGTGAATTTCACCAATGAAGTCTAATCCCCATTTTTGAAAAGGTATTTATGCAAACATAGGTTTGAGGGGTAAAGGTAAAATATTTTTATTTCCCTCAAATATTTGGCATTTGTGACAGGAGGTCACATACTTTTTGACATCAGCAAATAAGGTAGGCCAGTGAAAACTAGCTCTGAAGATTTTATGTGTAGTATTCTTCGAGTAAAGGTGTCCTCCACAGTCACCTACATGAAACTCTTCCATAACTTTATTAGATTCATATTTTAATAAAAAAATCAAGAAGAATACCTTCATTATATTTCCAAAATAGAGCATTATCTAATATACAAAATTTCAAGGATTTCATCTTCAAAAACTTGCTTTTGGTTCTAGATAATTCAGGAGGAGCTTGTAAATTCATTAAAACATAAAAAATATCAGCATACCAAGGTGAATCAATAAAAGCCTGGCTAATCAGTGGAGTTGCCATCTCCTCTTCATTATCTATAGCTACAATAAAGTTTATATCTAAGGCCTGACAGTTCAATTCAGCCATGAGTTTGGCTAAACCTTGGCCCTTGATTAACTTAGTAGGTTTAATTTCTATATCATACTCTAAAATAGTGGCAATCCACTTTCCCTTTTTTCCATCAGGACCATCCTGAGTTAGGATGCCCTTAACGACTGAATTAAGAATGTAGGCCACTATATAAGAATATAAGATGCATACCCTAAAGTCCCTAATGGCTTTAACTAAAGCCAAAGCTTGTTTTTCCATTATATTATATTTCAGGGTGGTATCTCTAAGGTATTTTCTGAGGAAATAAATGGGTTGTTCATAGCCCTGGTCATTTTTCTGCAACAAAACTGCAACAATTGTATGCTCAGAAGCAAAGGAAAACAATATGAAATCCTTGTCAAATTTAGGACTAATTAACACAAGTGTTTTGATCAAGGCTTGTTTAATGTCTTCAAAAGATGTTTTAGACTCAATAGTCCATTTAATGGTGGAATCCTTTCTCAACATGTTATTTAGTGATCTAATTAATTCTTCTAAGTTAGATATAAATATTCTAAGAAAAATAATTTTACCTAAGAAATATTGTAACTCTTTAATATTCCTAGGGTGCTTTATTTGCAGGATGGCTTCTATTCTGGCAGGGTCTATTCTTATACCATCTTTTGAAATTATGTGACCTAACAACTTTCCTTCTTCTAACCCGAACAATGATTTTTTGGGGTTCAAGGAAATACCAAATTTACTACATTTAATAAAAACTTGCCTTAAATGATCTAGATGTTCATTGTCAGATTTTGAAAATACAGTAATATCATCTAGATAAATTACAAGGAAGTCATGGATTTCTCTTGCAAAAGCTATATCCATAGCCCTCTGGAAAGTGGCTCCTGCATTCATTAGTCCAAAAGGCATTTTTACGTACATAAATGTGCCCCAAGGAGTAGTAAAGGCATTTTTGGGTTGGTCATCAGAATGTACCAGGATTTGATTGTAACCAGAAAACCCATCCAACAATGAGATTCTAGTTGCTCCAACTACTCTCTGTAAAATGTGGTCCATTTTGGGAAGAGGGTAGTTGTCTTTCAATGACACTTTGTTGAGGTTTCTGATATCAACATAGAGTTTGATATCACCAGTTTTCTTTCTAGTTGGCACTAAGTTTGATACCCAATCAGAAAATCTGATTGGTGCTATTATTTTGGCATCATACATCCTTTGTATTTCTTTTTCAATTGCAGGTAATAAGACATGATTAATCCTCCTAATTTTTTGTTTTAAAGGCTTTTGATTTTACTTAATAGGAATTATGTGTTGGATGATGTTGGTGTCATAGGATTTAAGTTCATCATAACTCCAAGCAAAGACATCCTGAAACTCTTTCAATAGTTCAAGGTATTTCACTTTCTCAGTTGGGCGTAATGATTTTGAAAGTCTAATGAGTTTAGTATTTTCATCTGTGCTTATATTACATTCTTCAATATCAAACCTTAAAGGTTCCATCTTAGGCTTCCTAGGAACATCATTAAAATCAAATAAGTCTTCTAGAGGGGTTAATCCCTTGGGTAAGAAATTATCTTTGAGATTAATTACTTTGGTTTCTTCACTAATTATTTCATCAATCTCAATTTTTTCTAAGTTATCCACATCTGATTTCGTGAATTTAGTAGGGTTAAATCTATTTATTTCATCACCTTCTATCTCATTTATTTCTATTTCATTCTTAATGTCAAGATCTATTGATGTATCAATGTCTATATTGTTATTGCTAAATTCCTCCTCTCAAATCAAAAAGCTATTTATTTGTTTATCATCAAAAAATATTTGCCAGTTCTTTAAATTATCTAGAATTGTAGGTCTATGCCTAACTTCAGCAGTGAATTGATGGTTGGGCAGGAAAGGTAATTTTCAGGTACTGGCAAACATAGCTAAACTATGGGCTTGCATGTTATGTTTTCTAGGAATTACTGCAAACTTTGTTTCAAGGAAAGTGTTAAGTTATTCTACAATAGTTTCCCTATAACAACCTAATCTAGGGTCTTTCGTCATATATACAACATTAATATGCTTTACAATTAGTTTAGAGTCTCCCATGACAAAAACTCTTTTAGTTCCTAGATTTTTAACTAACCTAAGACCTAAAATTAAGGCTTCATACACAACCATATTATTAGTACAATTGAAATTTAATCTATATGCATGACCTTCTAAGTAATCATTTTTTAAATTATATATCGCAACTCCTTCTCTTGTTCCTAAGATATTGACTGATCCATCAAAATATAATTGCCATAACATTTCATGATCTATATTTACACTATCTGGTGCAACAAACTTTTCATCAATTACAAAAATCTGATTGTTTTGTTCATTTAATAATTCTGTAGTTTGGTTTGTTTTATTTTTTGTAGAAACTGAAATTTCATTTGGTTCTTGATGAGAATTGTCTGTAATTTTCTCTTGTATTTGATCAACATTATATAGGATAAAAGAATCCATATCGGAAGGAGTAGATAGGAAACTTTTGAGGCCAATCCTGGCTACTTACCATATACTTCATTAAGGTTTCTTTGTATAATTACTTGGGTTGACCAAAAACAGAGATTGTTGCATATGATATATCTAGTTGTAAGGATGTTACCGGGAATAGTGTCCACTCGGATGCTGCTATTCCCACTAAGAGGGGTGGCTAGCTTAAAAACAAACAATTAAAGTCTACTATTGTTTTCCTTTATGAAAATAGACAAGAGGAGAACCAAGAAGACCAACCTGAGTCTTGCGCTTGATTTCCTCTCCTTCTTGATAGAGCTTCTCTGCTTCTTCTTCATCTACCCAGCTTCAAAAAGAACCTATGGAATCATAGCAACATACTACTATCGAAGAAACAAAGATCTATGTTCATAAATAACACAGGATCTGATGTGTGTTAACCATACAAATGCATATATAAATGAGTACACAAGAATATGGAAGAAAACAAGAATAGCTTTATTAAGATGAAAAGTAGCAAGAGGATTACAACCATATGTTCTGACCCAGCATCATCCTCCAGCTAGGAAGCCCTTCTTCACCTCAAGAAAAGCTTAGATCACCCAACACTATGAATGTACACCAGAAAACCAACAACACTTCTCTATAAGATACAAAATTCCAGCCCCTGGAGCTCTGTGATGAGGGATCCATATATAGATGATTACAAAGGGGTAAGTCATCTTGATTAGTGTCCTCTCTCTGATAGTTCCTGCTTCCACTTGGAGAATGATGATTTCTTACTCATCCCTGATAAAAAACAGAGAGGCAAGTGTGAGAGGGGAAGCTTCTGGAAGATTCCATGATCTACCACCTCGCATTTTTGTCCTTGCCATTTGTCCATTCCTGACCATCGCACCCTACAGAGGAGCAATTCAGTATGCATTGCACCTTGTACACTAGGAAGGTGATATGCATCGCACCCTCTGCATTGAGCTTTCAGTATGGTCCAGTTTTGACCATTTATGAGAAATTTTCAGTGGAGAATTTTTGGGAGATGATGTAATCAGCTGACCTTGTTCCTTTAGGTAGTGAAGCAACACTTTTAGGGACTTAGGATCCCTTAGTTTATGGACATTTATGATTGGGGTTGAAGTGCCCAAAAATTTCTATAACAGTTGCCCCCTAAAGCATGAGGTCGTTAATCTTTTTTGCTATCAGGCAAAATGCTTTACTATGAGGATCCGAAGTTTTTCCGAGCTGGGAGGTGACCTGTAATAAGATACAATACAATACATTATTTTGACAGCATTTTTTCATGATCTAGCTGAGGCCAGCATTCCCATGCTCAGCTTTATAAATTCATTTTCATGTACATAGGACAGACAATCGTCTGTGTGAAAGACTGATGATATGGACTCATCATTCTTTGATTTGGATGATCATCTGTTCGACAATGATGTACACTCGATGTTTTTATATTCCTGAATATATCGTAGCCTAGATGGATGAAACTAGATCCGGGGCCTTCAAAACTCATTCAATCTTCACTCGGAGTACAAGTTGATCCATCTGAAAAATGTTCTGGAGTCGAACATAGAAAGACATCGCCTGGTTACCAGCCAATAATGTAAGCTGTTAACAGGCGCGAGAGGAATCACCAATAATGAAAATAACCCTCAAGGTACTACAGTACAATTCACGTGGTGTGAAAAAAGAATTAGCATCGAACACGACGTAAAATCTCTCGGTCGAAGGCCATTGATGTAAACCTGTCGTCGAAAGTGAGAAACTTGCCATTGAGGCATGCAAGCT
>APFE031571774.1:71092-87695 GCA_000404065.3 Pinus taeda | reverse complement strand
GAGAGGCAAGTGTGAGAGGGGAAGCTTCTGGAAGATTCCATGATCTTCCACCTCGCATTTTTGTCCTTGCCATTTGTCCATTCCCGACCATCGCACCCTAAAGAGGATCAATTCAGTATGCATCACACCTTGTACACTTGGAAGGTGATATGCATCGCACCCTCTGCATTGAGCTTTCAGTATGGTCCAGTTTTGACCATTTATGAGCAGTTTTCACTGGAGAACTTCTAGGAGATGATGTAATCAGTTGACCTTGTTCCTTTAGGTAGTGAAGCAACACTTTTAAGGACTTAGGAGCCCTCAGTTTATGGACATTTATGATTGGGGTTGAAGTGCCCAAAAATGTCTATAACAAAGGATCCCTGAAGTTTGGCTCCCCATGATCTGGATAACAACATGCCATACTTTGGTGGGATATTAGCAACTAAAATGTCCATAAGGACGTTTTTGGCAGGATATTGGACTAAAGTGACACACAGATCTTTAACAATCCTAAACATTTTACCTGACTGGAGTCAAATGAGAATAAATCTTTGTAAGGTCTTGTAATGTCTAGGTCTAATTTCTCCATCACTGTTTTGGGCACTAAGTTGTGAGATGCCCCAGAATCTGACATTACATTATGCAAAGTTTTGTCATGGACATTAAGGCTAATGTAAAAAGGTGGAACTCCTTCTTCTTGTGGTTTGATATTAACATCTGGACCAAATATGAGTTCTGGTTGGTCATCAAACAGGTTGACTGAATCCACATTTTCAGCAATTTATAAAGTTTGGGTTATCTGCGATTTACAATTTTCATTTTTGATCAATTATGTTAAAGGAACTAATATTTTTAGTTTGGATATCTCTGTTCTTAAATTTAATGGCAGGGAGATTTTTTCTGTTTGTAGGTTTTGAATTCTTGGGGCAGAGGTTTGAGTAGATTTTTCTTCTTTTTCTTCATTGGGTACATCCTTCTGTGAGACTTTAGTTCTGGTGTTTTTAGCTTTGTCTACTATTTTCTTAGGTGGAACAACTTGTTTGAAGGTTGATCAAGGGTTATGTCTACAATTCCAGGGCTAGAAGGTTTTGGGTTTTCCCTAGGGAGAATTTGGAGCATTTTTGAAGCAGGGACTTCTTTTATTTTCTTAGTTTGATTTTGCATTGTTTTCTTAGTTTGATTAGAGACATCAGCATTCTTTTTTCTCCTAATATTATACTATTTATGAACCTCAAATATGGCAAAGTCATATCCCTATTTGTAGTCAAATGACTCACCAAATTGCAATTGTAATTACTATAGCATATACAATTCATGTTCATCTCGGGTCGATTACAGAAGAAAGCCAGGAGAGCCGAGGACGAAAATAGGGTTTCCAATGTGCTGATACCATTGCAGGGCTGGAAGTGGTAATCTCTCGTTTTGCAGCACTGTATCGCAAAGGTCAAGAGCTGACCGACCGAATGGGGGCAGAGGGGTACAGTGGGACCCCTACTTTCAAATAGATAATCATGCAGAAGCAGAGGCAAAATAAGAAGGAAGGGATCAGGATTTCTGGGCTTGACAATAACAAGTAGAACGGTAGGAGAAATAAGGAGAAAATACAAGGGGAAACTGACAAGCCAGACAGAACAACGGAAGGCAAAGGTACAGTGGGTGAAATCCTGACAGGAACTAAAGACAAAATCACCTCAATAATTAAATCATCAGAAAACGAAGAACGACAAGATGAAGAAGATAGGGAGAAAACAGATAATATGCAAGGAAAGCCGGAAAAGGAGGGGGATCCAAGAACAAGCCCCAATAAATACGGTTCATCAAATGGGGTCTGCAAACCAAAAAATACCAATAACCTAAGGGTAGTAATAACTGACCCAGAGATTCAGGCATACAGAGAGCACATGGCAGAACAGGCTATCATCTACAAATTTATGGGCATATGGCCATCTGAAAGGACTCTTTGCCATTGGATTAGACAACAATGGAAGCCGAGGGGGGATGTTAAGCTTCATTTGGGAGCCAAGGGTTTCTTCACAGTTGTTTTCTCCAACCTAGAAGACAAGGATAGAATTTTTGAGGGTGGTCCATACTTTTTGGCTTCAGCTGGTCTGTACATGCGACCATGGAAACCAAACTTCGCCCCGGAGAAAGAATATTTCACTCAAGTCCCAGTCTGGATTCGTTTGTTCTCTCTCCCAATAGACTATTGGGGTCTGAATGCCTTGAAACAAATTGGTGACCAGTTGGGAACATTTGTCAAGGCCTCTGAAGCAACCTTACAAAAGAGATATACTTCTTACGCCAGAATATGAGTTGAAATGGACATTTCCGGGGCACTGCATGAGGGGCTCTGGCTGGAATAAAGGGACGAGGACTACTTTCAGGCTATAGACTATGAGCAGATTCCCTTCCGGTGCCGCAAATGTCATGAACATGGGCATTTGATGAGAGACTGCCCTATGATTAGGAAGGAAGTAGAGACCGAAACAGCACAAGCCAAAAAAGACAAAGAAACCTTCATAAAACCTAAGTCTAGACAGAGAGCTAATAGAAGGAAGAATAACAAAGGGAATATAGATAGGAACAACCACAACAACTTTTTTGTGATCTTAGATCTTGAAACAGATTCGGAGGACAAGCACAAAACCCTAACATCAGATGCAGAGCATGATGAAAAGGAAGAACCAACCAGGGAAGGAACGGATGAAGGGAACCTCAACAATGAAGTTCAAATGTAGGAGAGAACAGAGGAGACAGAATAAGAAACTGACATTCTAACCAGTGATGGCGGAAGTGAGGATCAAGAATGGGAAGAGGCGCTAGCCAGGGAGGGGATGAACCTACCAGTAATTGCTGAGAACTGGAAGGCCCGAGGAATAGAGAATGCATCGGAAGAAGAAATCAGGAAGGTAAACGACCAGTTCATAGCAAGGCAAAAAGCAGAATTAGAAAAGCAGAATAGGAAGCTAGGTATAGTAAAAGGCAATAGCTTCCATTCGAAAAGTCTTTTATGGAAATCATCTAGTTCAAAGCAGAAGAAAAAAAGAGGCCGTAGAACTAGTGGTGAAGTTCTACAGGAGCTAGGCATGATAATGATAAACTTATGGAAGATGAAGGCGCTTAGCGCTTTCCAGTCCTTCCAATGAAAATTAGTTAAACATGAAGATCATCTCGTGGGATGCAAGAGGGCTTAACAGCCAGGCAAAACACAGAATCTTAAAGCAGAAAATCTAGAAATACAGACCAGAAATTATGTTCTTACAAGAAACTAAATGTAGCAGCTCTAGTATCAACAATCTTTGTAGGAATCTTGGGAGAAATATAGAAGTTTTAGAGATTGAGAGCCAGGGACGAGAAGGTGGCCTTGCAACCATTTGGGATACAAAGGAAATCCAGATGTTATCAGCTGAGGTGAACAAACACTTCATAGCGGTGGATTTTCAACCCATAGGTAACTCTGAATCTTTCCTTTGTATCAATATTTATAGTCCTCAGAAATTAGAAGATAAAATAATTTTTTTAAATTCATTAACCAGACTTATTGAAAGACATCCAAGGTCTAAGTCTATACTGGGGGGTGATTTCAATATGATAACCACCCTTCTGGAAAAAAAAGGGGGTCTCAGGAAACTTAATAGGGATGCGGAAGCCTTCACAAGTTTCATTGAAACTATCAAAATGGTAGACATATACCCCAAGAGTGGCATGTTTACCTGGAACAACAGAAGGGGGGGAGAAAGGTTGATAGCTTCTCGCTTGGATATATTTTTAATCTCAAAAAGCATTATAATGGATGGTATAACAACAGAATCAGATATCCTTCCCAGTGGTGGGTCGGATCATTGGCCAATTTCGCTTATTGTTGAAGTTCAGGGTACCCCAAGGAATAAACCATTCAGATTTGAAAATTTTTGGTTAGACCACCCTAAATTCCTCGAGATGGTAGAGAAATGGTGGTCTGAACCTTTGGAGGTGAGAGGCTCCAAATTTTTTAATCTACAAAAGAGGCTGAAAGCAACTAAAGAAAAGATAAAAGATTGGAACAAAATGGTTTTTGGAAATATATTCCAAGAGAAAGCCATTCTAGAGAACAAACTGGAACAGATTCACAGAAATGGAGCAGCAGGCAACCACAGAGTCGAAGCGATTGAGCAGGAAAAAGTTCTTTCACAGCAGTGGCACAAAAGATGCATACAAGAAGAGATACTTTGGAAACAGAAATCTAGAGTCCAGTGGCTAAGAGAGGGGGAGCAGAATACAAAATTTTTTCACAGGTCGGCTCTAGACCATAGAAGTGCTAACAGGATTCTCGAGTTGAAAAACAATGCAAGGGAGATATTAAAGAATCACAATGACATATCTGCTCTGCTTTCAGATCACTTCAGCTCAATTGCACAGGAACCACCTATAAACAGAGAGGAGGCCATCAAGGAACTTACAGCAGCCATTCCTAAGTCCATTACCTCAGATCAGAATTGGGCCCTCTGCAGGGAAATCTCTATGGAGGAGGTGGAGGAGGCAATCAGGAGCATGCCTAATGATAAAGCTCCAGGTCTAGATGGATTCACCATCAACTTCTACAAGGCCTGTTGGAACATTGTCAAGTAGGAGGTCTGGGAGGTAGTTGAGGATTCCAGACGCTCAGGAACCATTCTAAAATCCATCAACTCCACCTTTCTAGCGCTCATTCCGAAGGTTGAAGAAGCAAAGACACCTGATAAATTTAGACCTATTGCCCTATGTAATGTTATCTATAAAATTATTTCAAAAGTCATAGCCAACAGACTAAAGTCGATTCTTCCTGGTATCATCTCGTAAGAGCAATCGGGCTACGTTGAGGGTATACAAATTCTAGATAACATCTTGTTAGCGCAGGAGATGGTTCACTCGCTTCATTCGAGAAAAGAAGTAGGAATGCTAATGCAATTGGATTTATCAAAAGCTTATGACAAAGTAAGTTGGAGATACCTTGAAGTTGTTTTGGATGCATTTGGTTTCTGCAGGACCTGGATCAAGTGGATACTTGCTCTCATCAAATCTCCAAGATATTCAATCCTTATCAATGGTGCTCCCTCTGCTCCTTTCACTCCTTCGCGGGGAATAAGACAGGGGGATCCCCTATCCCCTTTCCTATTTGTAATCCTAATGGAAGGAATAAGAAGAATTATAGTCAAGAAGAAAGCAGAAGGACCTATAAAAGGCCTGCAACCGATAAGATCGCTACCAGCCACCACACATCAACAGTTCGTGGACGATACCATGTTACATGGTACCCCCACGGTGAAGCAGGTTGTGGCTTACAGGGATATCCTTGATCTCTTTAGCCAAGCTTCTGGCATGGAGATTAATTTTTCTAAGTCCACAATTTTCTTTTTCAACACTCATCCGGCAGTTCAAGCTCACTTGTCCCAGCTTCTTGCATTCAGGATTGGTTCCCTGCCTTTGAAATATCTAGGGGCTCCCCTGACTCTGAAACCTTGGCAGAAAAATCACTGGGAGAAAGTTCTAGCCAACATGAAGAAAAAGGGCTCACATTGGACGCACAGAGCCCTCAACCTGGCGGGTAGACTTATCTTAACCAAGGCTGTTCTGCAGGCAATTCCGCAATATCTACTTTCTATGCTTCCAGCCCCCAAGGGAATTCTGCAAAAAATGAGAAACATACAAAGATCCTTTTTATGGAATGGGAATGGGGATAAGAAGAAGTGGGCTTTTGTGGCATGGAATAAGCTATGCCAGCCAAAATCTATGGGGGGGCTGAACTTAGTAGATCCTTGGGTGGTCAACAGAACCTGTGGAGCTAAGATATGGTGGAAATGGATTAAAGAACCCAATTTAACTTGGGCAAGGCATTGGAAGGAAAAATACACTCCAGACTGTGATACTCAGGACCTCATAAGACTATAGGAAGTCCCGGAAGGATCGTCAATATGGAACCATGCCAGGAATAACGGGAGCCTAGTATAGGAGCACAGCTTTTGGGAGATTCACAATGGAAGGTTGGCCATGTTCTGGGAAGATGCATGGCAGCAGTTCCCTAAACTGGACACTCCAGATCTATCTACCCTCAAGCGAATAAGTCAAAATGAGGGAAGACACAGAGTTAATCAGTATTGGACTCAAAGCAGTAGGGATCCGATTTGGAGGGACTGGATTAATTTAAATCCTGGGAATACAGAGGAGAACAACGAAAGCTTTCAGCAACTCAATGAGAGAATTCTCAAAAGAAAGATTCGGAAAACTGAAGAGGATGATAAGCTAAGATGGGGCTTGAAAGGTAATGGTAATTTCTCATTAAAAGAAGCTAGGGATATAATAGAAAAGGAAGAACAGGTAGAAGTCGTGCCTTGGTGCAGCAAAGTTTGGGACAGCCTATTCTGGCCGAAAATCAGGACCTTCCTTTGGCTTCTAATGAGAAACAAGACTTTAACTTGGGACAACTTGTGCAAGAAAGGTTTCAGGGGACCCTCAAGATGCCCTATGTGCCTCGTCGAGGAGGAATCTATAAACAACCTGTTCAATGCTTGTGAATGGGAAAATCAGTTATGGAGCTGGATGGAAGGAATTCTCAGTAGTTCTGACCGAGACAGAGAATCCATTCATAGAACCATACTGAACTGGAAAAAAGACTTCTCCAACATACAAAGAGTCAACAGCATATGGAAATCTGTTCCAGGGTTCTTACTATGGTCTATTTGGAAGGAACGTAACCGTAGAATATTTCAAGATGAACACAGGAACATAGAGTTCTCCAAAGACAATATAATAACTAACATTCAACAGTTAATTCAAATGAAATGCAGAGAGGAATGTAACGAGAAACCGTCAGCTCAAGACTTACGCATTTTGAAATGCTTTCGTCTAGAAGCCACCAGCAGCATCACAGCTTCGAGACACAGAACACAACCATCCTCATAGATCGACAAATGGCAGCGTCTGCCAGAAGGAGGATTAAAGCTTAATTTTGATGGGGCCTCGAGAGGCAATCCCGGCATGGCAGGAATTGGAGGTGCATTACATAACCAGCATGGAGAAATTCTACACATATATTATAGAGCGTCGGGGAAATCACAAATAATGAGATGGAATTTGCAGCGCTTGAGCATGGTCTGAGAATTTTAAAATCCCTACGCATATGCAATGTAATTGTGGAAGGGGATTCATCACTGGTCATATCAACAGCTAAGAGAATTCAGGGGGGCACTAAGGCGAACAAAGCCGCAAAACACTGGCGGCTCGCCAAGGTTACGGAAAATATTGCAGAACTAATGGCTGGAATGAAAGGTTTAGTTTTTCATGCGGTAAGGTGTAAGGCAAACGGGCTAGCGGACTACCTAGCGAATTGTGGCGTGGACAATCAGGACAGGGGGTGGGACAGTTTTTGGGAGGAAGTGGACTGCCCGAAACTGAAGGCGAGATGTGTACAGCTGGCACAGAAAGATCTAAACGAAACCGACCGAGCTTGACCGGCAACGGTTTCTCTGTTTGGTACTCTATACCTGGCGTTTCCGGTAACAACTTGGGATGTCATCACGGGAGCTGGACGACTAGACAGATGCGGCGGTGGTCATTATGGCAAGAGAAAGCCAAATATGGAAACTATCAATATGGTTCATGCCACGAGAGATTCCGTAGAGTCCGTTTATGAGGAAGGGACAGCTGGCTCAACCTTGATGGGAAGGCACTCAGCAACATTTATGCTAGGTTAGGGAGAAGATATGTGATTTGTGCGAACATCTTTCGAATTAATAACGAAAGTACCTCCACTCTGCATCGAAGGCGAGAGTGCATTATGGGAAACTCCATGGAAAATAGCTATTTAACGGAGAGTCGTGGCTCTGGTTCTTTTACCTCAGTTCAAAGCACTACGAGAGACCACCACCTTTCTATCTGTAGAAGTGATCACAGTGATAAGATTAGAGGGAATAGGATGGAAGCAGGAAGTTGTAGATGTTCGGCGGCCCACCACGAACTATGAACCGTGCAGAATATGTATGAGACCAGAGAAATAGCAAGGATCAAACGCAAGATAGTGGAATTGGAAGCTTATGTGAAAGAGGGAGAAGCGCAGCGACAGGAGGGGATCATTGCGGAGGAGGTTGACTGGTTACATGACCCGGGTACTCCTTCCAAAAGAGCCACTCAGTATGTTCGGACTAAAGCGGAGAGCTGGAGAATCAAAACTCTCCTTGCGAAAGCCCTGGATTCAAAGGAAGACGGGAAACAGCGTTATGGGAAGGGGAACTCCACTTCGGAGGATCAGTCAGCAAATTTTCATGAAATCCATGAATCTCTGGATCGAAGAATTACCACAGTGCATGAGGCTGTGGAAACTGTCAACAAGAAATTGACTCCGCTCATCAGGCTTCTTCGGCAAACTCTGAGCCCGGACCCCCTAATGCAGGAGCAAAAGATGAAGGAAGCTCAGGAATCCTAATCCATGCAAGATATGCAGGCCAGAGTCGATAAGCATGTTCTGGATGTGGTCTTAGACACAGTCAGTCGAATTGGTGGCTTTCCTCGCACTGGCGGGTTTCCTTAGTTTCTTCTTTAAATCTATCTTTTTTCTTCTGTCACAGCTTTGACTTTATGCTAGCTAGTTCTGTTACTCTGTTTACTCTGTTTTCTGTCATGGCTTCAGCCTTATGCAAGATAGTGATGTTACTCTGTCTCTGTCCAAGTTTTGATAGTGTCGTGGTGATTAGTAAGTGTTTTAAGAGTAAGCCGCCTTGCGTGGTGTGTAGCTCAGTTTTGAAAGCCCAGGGCTGGCTGTCAGCACGGTTTAAATGGTCCAGCTAAGGTTTCGTTCTGCTTCGGTAGACTTTTTGTAACATATTTTGTTCTATAATATACATATCTAACTTACAAAAAAAAAAAATGTTCGTCTCGGGTCAGAAAAACAATGTATTCATTGTTTATTCCCATTAAGTTTATTTGCATGTCTTGATCTAGATCCTCTTGATGGGAACTCTCAACATAGTTTTCTTGGAAAGGTGGCCTAATGTTCTGATCTGGATAGTGTTTTGGTTTTTCCTAAAATTTTGGTTTCGAACTTGAGGACCTTGCTGGTTATCCCACTGGGGTTTCCTTTCTATGTTATCTAACCTATCCATTAATCTTTCCATAAATTTGGCTAAACTATCTATTTTAATGTTTGATGATGAAGTTTCCTCTTTTATAGTTACTCTTCTTTCATTTCTAACTCTAGCTCTTTTAGCTAATAGATTAGCTTCTACACTAATTGATACACTTTGCATTTCTTCTAATGTTGGGGGGTTTCTTTCCCTAAGTTGGTATGCCATGTCAGTGTCAAAACCATTAAGGAATTTTATTAATGCTAAATCTTGTAGGGGTCTAAGGTTAACTGGAATAACATTATATATGTTATTAAATATAGTGCAGTAATCTTGAATGGTTCCATTAGGTCCCCTTTTAATACTATCATATTCTAAAAGTATTTGCATGGGATTCTTTTTCTTCTCCCATCTGTTCAAAAATTGTTGGTAAATATCTAAACTATCAATACTACTAGCATGCAATGCCCTAAACCATTTCCTAACATCACCAGCTAAATTCTGGGAAAACAACCTCTTTTGAACATCATCTATGTCAATTTCGTGCAACTCAAAGTAATTTTTCATCTTATTGACATGTTGTTGTGCAGTGTAATGTCCCATGCCATCAAATTGAACAATTTTACTTTGGTAATCAACTGGCTTAGGAGCCAGGGCTACATTAAAGTTCAAGAGAGCATATGTGGCTGCCATAACTATACATTGGGATTGACTGAGATGTGGGGTTGCAGTACTTGTAGATGATGCAATAGTGGATGAGGAACTTATAGATATAATAGGGATGCTAGATGATACAACAGGTGTGTTTGTGGATGCAATAGGAATACTAGCAGATGTACCAGTTATGGTGAAATAGGTACTGGGGCTACTAGATGATGAATGAGTAATGATAGGTTGGCAAGGGAGTGTAGGTATAAATGGCTGTGAAGAATGAACTTCAAAGGATATTATGGATGAAGTTGAAGTGAATAATGGAAAATCTAAAGTAATGGAAGATTGTTTAGAAAGCTCAGGGGTAGCAGCAATAATGATAGATGATCGAGGAAATTTTAGAATGTATTCATCAATTGATTTATTAGCTTGTTGAACTTCAATATATGCAATAAACTCAAGATCTAAAATAATTTCATAAATTGCACTTTCTTCCTTTTTAGATTTTCTTGAAATTAGGTTTCATTATAAACTACTGGGGTAGGGTTTGGATTTGGATTAGCCCTAGTATAATGAGTCTTCCTAGAAGCTAGAATTTCAATTTTTTAATTGTTTTTGTGGAAATTTTTAAGAACAACTTCTAAAAAATGACTTTAAGAGGCTTAAAATGTAAATTAGAATTTTCTTAAATTTTTATTTAGACTAAGGATCTGATCCCCAGTATGGTCACCACTATGTTATCACTCATTGGTTTATCTAGAAGTTGTTAGAAGAAATAAATTACCAAGGTAACTACTAACCAACTTTGGAGCATAGGTTCTAGCCAATCTAAACTTAGAGAGGGCTCTCTCTATATGATTTAACTTTGTTTGTTTTGATTTTAGGTTAGTTATGATTGTTCTAGGGGTTTTTGATTTGTATTTGAGATTGAGTGGTGCGATCACGTAAACAGATGGATAGAATGATGTCTTTTAGACCACTGGGCTATAGATTCAAACAATAAGGACGCAAAACTAGATTACCTCACTAAAGGGAATGTTTAAAGGGCAAGATAGCAGAGTGTTTTTCAGATCTTTGAAACAGAGGGGTGAAAGGGTTTCCCTAGGGGTGAGAGAGCAATTAAGGGTTCTCAGATCAAATAATGAATGAGGAATGAAGGGGTAATCGGTATCAAAGGGGAATTAAGAATCCTTTAACCTAGACATTTAAGAAATCAATCTAAACCAATGAGAAATCAATAATTCCTTAACTTAGATATCAACAGAAAACATTTAAATTTATAATTGTTAAGATAGAGTGAAATTAAACAAATTCTGAAGTATTTTTCCAATTATAACATTTAGATTCTGAAGCACATTAAAGATTACGAATAACTTGAGAAAACTAGCAATAACACATGAGATACTTCTCTGAAGTTCGCTCGACACATGAATCCCTGGAAATATTTGATCTTTATTTATCAATTCAGCTTGCTGGATTAGCAAATGATACAATAACCCTTTGGGTCTTCTAATAAAAAGTCTATAGAAATGTCTAGTAAAATCCACCCTACATACTTCAAATTATGAAGTATTTATACAAAATTATTTATAAAATGTCCCAAACTAACTTGGGATTTATTTTAGGGAAAAATATATAATTCTAAAAAGGTAATGACACCTTTCTAACTAATTTATTTCTGGCACTATTATATCTAATTTATTTTTGATATTTGAGTTGATTGATCTTTTAACTATCATCTGATATTGTTCGACTTATCTTCTTTCACTGATACTCTTTGACTGGGACAACTGCTTATTTATTTTGACCATTCTATTTTTACAAATTGTGTTAATTGTTGGGCTTACTTTGAATTAAAGTAAGTCAATTAGTTGCTCCCATCTCTCTTCAGTTGGTAACTGAATGTTTTTCAACTTTCTGAAGACCTCATTAGCCTCTGTGTACTTATTAAATGTATGCTTATTTATAAACAGGTGTTTTATCTCATGTTGGAGGTAAAACAAGTTCTCCAAAGATTGGTAAAGGACTTTACCAGAGGGAATCCCCTGTTTTTTTGTGTTGTGGATGGTTGCCTTATTGATTTTATCTTTGGCCACTTCCCTGAGCTTCCTATCATAGTCCTCCCATGTCATCAATTTATCATTAATTAACAAAAGACTTGGTAAACCTTTCTGTATCAAAGTGTCAAATTTGAACTTAAATATATCCATGGAAAGATGCATGGTCTAACACTTGTCTTCTAAGTTGTGCATAAAAATCCTTTTAGTAAGGTTTCTTTTTACTTCTAGGATTGTCCTTGTCCTATCATCAATATTTAATTCTTCAAGTTCAAATTTGTTTTTATAATTCAAAAAGTTAATGATTCTGGTTGTCTCTTCTGGCATCCCTTCCAGCTCTGTTCTGAATTTTTGAACGGCCTCTGTGGCCTCTTTAACCAGGTCAATCTACTCAAAAATTATGTGAATGGATGGCCAAATACCATTGATAGAGTCAATGATATTGGTCCAAAGTTTTTCTTTTTCCTATCCCAATGGCTCACCTAGAGTCATTTCTTTCTCTAGTTTCTTTATCCTCTCTATTAATCTTGCTACCTTTTCTTGTTCCTCTTTATTCATAATTTGAGCAAGTTTACAGTCTATCTCCAGAATGCTTACTTTCTCTTCCAGTTCCCTGATTTCAATAGCTTTGAGGGACATCTCTTCCATTTCCTTAGCCAACCTATTGGATTCGTTACCTGCAGAATCCGTTGCAGTCGACCCTGTTGCTGAAGTAGATAATGTTGTTGCGGGCAACATAGTGGTCAATGGATCTGTAGGAGCTAATGTTTCAGCCAATGTAGATGGTACTGCTGTGGTGGTTGTTGGGATGAAAGTGGCTGTAGCTCCCTGGAGGCTGGCCTTCTTGGTCAACTTATCCATTTCTCTCTCCATTTCTTTCAGTGGGGTGTTCAATTGTAACACAAAGTCAAGCATTTCCTCATGGTCAATTTGGCTCTATAACACCTCGGTGGTCTATGGGTGTAATGAAGCAGGGAGTTTTAACTGCTTCTTTAAAGTTGTTATATCTTCATTTTTCTTTTTGATCAATTGTTCTATTGCCTTAATATATGTAGCATCATGGCCCATTTCTATGACCAGGTCTTCTAAGGATTTAATCATGTTTTCCTTGGCCTAAGAGGAGTCCTTTTCTAGCTTCATCTACACAATTATATTATTTAAGGACTCTTGTAATGTGTACGCATCCATGGCCTTACCAGTCAAGGTGGAGTATATCATTTCTCCAACTTGTTTATGAAACTTTATTTAGTCCAAGGGATGGATGTCCTTTTCCAACACTTCAAACGTGGCCTTCTTATAAACTACTGAAGATTTGGGTTGTGGCATTGTTGGATGCATATATGACATTTGCATCTGTCCTTCCTCAATATCAAATGCAAACATTAGTCTACTCTGGTTAGGAGCTGAATGCTTGAAATACTGAGCATATGTCTCAGGTTTCAATTTTTCATTTTTCAATTTAATCTCCTTATATCTATATTTGATGGTTCTTTCTTTGTCAGTTGGTCTGACAAAGGAAGAAACCTCTACTGAATTTTGTCTCTCTAACAACTGTGTGTTAGAAGTGGTGGTTTCATTGATTTCTTCTGCCTCTTTCCATTTCTGACCTGCTTGCTCATCCACTATTTTTGGCATTAGTTCTAACTCTATTCTTGGCTCTTCCCTTTCTGCTTCACTATGTTCCTCCTGTTCAAAAAAAAGTTTCAGTTTTCTCCGTTTCCTTGTGTCTGCTTGCTCATCCACTATTTCCATCTAGGAACTAGAAGTCTCTTCTCTATTTTTGGAGTTTTCTCCTCATTCATAGGTGTTTGCAATGCTGAGGGAGAATCCATATTTTGACCTTGATTTGGGACTTGCAAGAACTCACTCAGGTCAATCTGTTGCTCAATATCATACAAAGAATTTGCACCATAAATACTTGTGCTATCTTTATCAAACAAAGTATTTTCCAACCGTTCTATTTGGTTGGCACATATTACAACTTTAGGCACTAAATAATGTGCATAAGGGGCTAGTTTAATCTTGGTTCTCATTTTGTTTATTACTCCATGAGGGTCATACTGCCACATAAAACTCTTGGTAAATTTCAACTCCTATAACATGTTATCTGCCTCTGGTCTAGCTTGTCTATTATTGCAAATAAAGTGGCCCAGTTCACTTTTGACTTTGAATTGGGTCTTCTTCTTTGCAGCCACAAAGTGGACATCATCTGAGTCGATGATTTTCCTGAAATATTGCAAGGCAAAAATTTTCAAGGGAAGATACTTTGGCAATTTATATGGAGCCAGGTGGTAGCCATAGACTTTGATCTCTATGTGATTATGGTACAAGTAGTAGTCTCCTATATTATTGTTTTTAGCCAACTGAAGTACCTTTCTGATATAAGGAGTAATCCTAGGTTGCACAGTCCCTGTCAACATATTCATTACTAGGTGGACAAAGGAATCTAGGAAGTCCTTATAATCAGAGATAGTGGAATATTTCTAGAAAATAGGTGTCCAATAGAATGCAAACCTCTCTTTTCCCCTACTATCACATTTTCTGATCTTAATGGGGAATTTATCAGTTTGGTAGTACAAAAACAAATAATACAATACTAAAGAGAATTTAAACACTCTTTCAGTGGGCAATTATATGAGTTGTTCATGCATTTTGTTTGCGATGAACTAAACATAATCAAACTTGATGGTAGGAGGTTTACCAAGGGTAAAAAGGGATAGGAATGCAAAAATGAATTCATCTACATGTTCATCTTTCCTGTATCCAAGGATGGAAGATACCATGGTGACAATATGCCTAGCCGTTTGTGAAAACATAGGGGTCATTTATGGAGGAGTAAAATTTGGTGTATGCCTTTTTGCAACTATGAAATTCTTGAACACTTGCTTAGATTTATCCTCATCAATAGAATTTTATAGGTCTAGAAGTCCTCCAATGGAAAAAGGAGCTAAATTGAGGTTGGGTTGGACCTGTAACATCTAATTGATGGATTATAGAGTGATAGAGAAGAGCAAATGTTGATTGGGGGCTACTACAACCCTCTAGCTAGGGACGTAGCAGGCTTGATAATAGTGGATAATGTTTGGGAGACTGTGGACCTCTGGGAATGAGTAGAGGGGTAGATTTGACTCCCATAGGTGAATGTCATTAGCATGATTTAAAAATCTATCTTTGCTCCAGAAGTGGAGCTTCATTCTTTCAGATGGAGAGGTTGTATCTTTAATATGAAAATCCCTATCACCGAAGGGTGCATGATCTTCGTCAAGGTGGGGGGTTGAAACAGGCTTAACATCCAGGGAAATGTGGATAGACATTATGTGGAAAATAGAGGTAAAAATTGGAAATTGACTTCACAAAGTTCGACAAGTGGTCTCGGTTTCACAGGGTTTCTTAAGGATCTAGGTGCAAATCAACTAATTCATGGGTAGGAAGCTTAAATTTAATTATTTGACCTTGAATTAATTGAACTTTTTATATTTAAAAGGGAAAATGTGGTGTATTTTTGTAGAATACCTGAAACCGAAGGTTGGTGTCATGAATTTAGTCGAGGTTATAGGTTGCAGATGATAGGTGTTGGCTCTAGGCGAGTGTTGTAGGCAAGATGGTGACTGTTAGTTGATTGGTAGTTGTAGATTTTAGGTGTGCAGGAAAGATCAGGCTTTCAATGTGAAAATTGTTGAAAAATCATAAAAATGGCATTTGCACGTCCTTATTGGATGAAAATTGGGAAAAGCTGGAAAATTGGTCATGAACAGTGACGAGTTTTGAGAGGGTGGTTTTGCCCTTCTTTGCACCACCTTTGGGGGTAGGGTGGTAAAATTCAGAGGGGATGCGAAATGACATGATGGTGATAGGTCATGAAACTAGGTCCCTGAAAAACCGCCCATTTCACGTGCTATCAAGCCATTAAAGCTCGGAGATGGAAAGCACGCGAAATGGAGTGATAACCGTTGGATAAGATGGGTGTTAATCAGTTGGTGGTTGCGATGAAAAGATGCATGGAGGGGATTGGGGGAATGGTTAAGGTGGAAGGGTTTTCAACTTAGGATAAGTTATAAGAATAATTTCGGCGTAAATCACATAAAGAAAGACTTTTGTCGATGCATTTCAAACCAACTAGTGTGGTTCATCGTCAGGACAAGTTGAAGAGACAGATCTAGTTTAGCGCGTTAAATAGTTCAAGCAGAGATTCGAACTGTTACAACCGATTAACGTCTAATTTCTACCCAAGGACCCTGATAAATTATTATTATTCTTATTGTTATTTTTATTCCCGATATTTACTATTTTATTTGCGGAAATAAGATGAACTAGGTAAAAAATAAAATAAAATACTAGTTTATTTATTTAAATTCTTAAAAATAATTATATATAACAATCTTTATCCTTAATATTTATTATTATATTTATGGTATTAGGATAAATTAGGTACATAATTACCATATTTACTTAAAGTTAGTTTAAAAGATTAGTTTATTATTTATTAATTATTATATATATGCATATATATATAGCTACATTCAATGAAGAAATGTCAATAAAAGTAGTTAATATAACTACACGGAGAAAAGAGTTAGTATCTAAGAATAATAAAATTTTTAACTAATATTATATTAAAACCCTAATATATAGTAAACAATAAATGATAAATAACCCTTATATATTAATATCCATAATAATAATATATATATACTATATAAGTTAATCTCTTACATATATACTAGCATACCCAATATAAACTTTACACCTAATATTCCTTAATATTTTTATTATAATCAAGGGACCAAGATAAATTAGGTAACTAAATACCATACTTACCTAAGGTTAGTTTTAAAAATT
>APFE031571774.1:8235-61273 GCA_000404065.3 Pinus taeda | reverse complement strand
TCAGAAACCTCATTCATGACCATGTTCTTGAAGTGCAATATTGTTCAACAAATGATCAAGTTGCAGACATCTTTACAAAGGCTCTCATGGAGGTGAAGTTTACTAAACTTCGATTTATGGTTGGAGTTCAGGAAGTTGTCACTAAGGGGGGATAGGCTCTAGTGCCTCCTTCCTTCTCCTATTGTGTCATATTTGTAAATCCTTCAATTCTATCCCAAGTTGTTCTTAAGGGGGGATGTTAGGATATTCCGACACATAGGAATAGTTAAGTTCAACTTGGTCTAGTATAGAGTTAGGTATAGAGTTAGGTAAAGTGTGTTTCTTTACTATTGTACATTTTGTAACTTACAATCCGACGGTCACGATATGTAGTGATCCGACGGTTCATTCTCTCCTCGGTATTACCGACACTTGATCCGTGGCTTAACACCCGATTTGTCCATGATTTCTATTTAAAGTGCATGGAGGGTCATTTGTAGGTTAACCATTCACGAGAGAAGCTTATGTAAAATTTCATTCTTTTATTAATAAATTGCCTGAAATGGCCACGTTGGCTCAGGCCGTGGACTGTTTCCCTCTTTGAGGGTTTTAACCACATCAAAAATATTGGTGTATTGATCTGTGATCTATTTGTGAGCGGTGTCCTTTGGTGTTATGTCCCTATAAATTCCTACAGTTCATGAGATTCATTTAAGTTTATTCCAATCATATTGGGTCATAAAAAAATTTAAGTTAATAACAAAATTCACCCCATATAATTTTCACTTGATTAGGTTATGCATTGGGTAGCTTAACTAGCTTGCTAGTTATTGAATTTCCAATTTTTAGAGTAGTAGTTTTTTTCTATTTTTTAGCATGTGTTAACAGGGGTATTTTGGAGTGATTCCACTTGGAATAGAGTCCTACGAAATCCTAGTTATAAAAAATAAAGTTCCCATCCTAGTTTCATTTGATTTACTTGGGCATTCGATAAGTTATCTCATCCTGTAGCAAAACATGGCCTCATGTAGCACCTCTTGGCACCTCCTAGAGCACCACTATAGCACATGTAAACTTGACCAGATTTTCTCCAAAATCTTGTGTTTTTCCTCTTAGGCTTGAATCATGACCCTAGGCTATGAATCCATTATTGAGGAAATCCAAATACCACTCTAGAGCCACCTTTGCTTTAGTGGGCCTAATGGTTAAGAGCATGTGTTTCCTTTGAAAAGTTCACAAGTTCAAAACCAAAGGGGGGTAGAATATCTATGCCTTCGTAGACTTAGCAGTCAAATCATTGTGGAGAGGTGGGTCCCTTGTCCCACAAACAAGGGGGTATCATACACCAATTTGGTGTTTGGCTTGGCTGTGACCTTAAAAATGAATATTATTATCATTATTATTATTATTACAAATATGCAATCATAATTAGAAGACAATTTTCCACATTTGAATAACAATGAATGTTTTCTTATGAAATGTACATGGATTCTATTACTAAATCTAAGTTTCCTTGAACACAGTGATAAAAATATTGTTTCGTCAATGCAAATTAGATTTGATTTTATTCTTGAATTCATGCTTCCTTAAGGTTTTAGTTACAAGCATTATTGTTGAAAGATCAAATTTCCTTTTTCAAAACAACATTCCACATTCTATAATTAGAGTATTAATTTATATTCTACAATTAGAATAATGTTTCCATTTTTTAAAATAGGTTAGTGTTTGATTTCATGCTATTCACTTCATTGCATCAGATCAATGAAAGAAGGACACATTGCATGTTGCACATACAGTTCTGACACCTCTTAATTTTGTACAAACCCTAAGTTGATAACTTAAGTTGGTAGCCTTGGGAATTGCAACATTATTTTTGCAATAATGGGGCTCATCACTTTTTGGCACCGTTGTTAGGAAGGTTTCAAAGTATGCATTGTTTTCTTCCATAGTTGATTCATTTCTTTTACTTTTTGCAAGAACAGGAATTTCATTAAGCATATTTCATTTCAAATAATAAAAGATTGCATTGCATCAATATTATTATTCAAAAAAATTATAAAAAATACTTCTCCAACATGAAAACCACCACTCGATCACATGGTGTAGTAAGAGCCACATCACCATCTAATTTTGCAGGTAGAAGAAGAAGAAGTGGAAGAGAATATAGAAGAAATGGATGGATAAGATGGAAATGAAGAATATCCTCTTGGATTTCCCATTCAAGATGTTGATATCAGTGTTCATATGAAGAACATCCCTCAATATTTCTTTCCCAACATCCATAGTATGAGGCTAGAGGATCCATAAACCTTTATCTTTGAATTTCAAATCCTTTATAGATCTTATGGTTACTTACTAAACACTCAAAAATTGAGATTATTTCTGACAACATTGAAGGCTAGAGCTCTTAAATGGTTAATGAGGTTAGAGACTAATTGAATAATCTCATGGAATGATATGCAAAATATATTTACAGAAAAATATAAAGATCATGATCTTAAAGAAGAAACCTTTGTAATGAATAAAAAAAGATAGCAGCATTGGTGATCTAATAGAGAGATTCGTGTATAATGTTAAGAGGGAAAAATTACATCATTTATGATTTGACACACTAAAAATCCCCTTGCTTAGAAAAATTAGAGTTGAATGGATTTCTCTTCTTGATATCATGATTAGAGGTGATATATACCAATTATCATTTGAAGAAATTTGTGAAACATGAAAGTGCATATCAAGAGGAAGGTCAAGAGTAAGTAAATCAACATCAAGATTGATAAGTCAAGTTGAACTCAGAAATTTGCTTGATAACTTTAAAATAGAAATTCTTAGAAATCTAAGAAAACAAGTAGAAATGTTGAGAATGCAAGATGATAAAAAATAACATGTTGATATTTGTGTTGTCCATGCGTAATAACATGCTATTAAATATTTCCCACATTACTGAGGCTGAAGGAATTTTACCAAGAGGAAAATGGAGAAAGTCAAGCACCAAAGAAGCTATGTTATGTAGCTCCAAGAAGACTACGGAAGCCTAGTCAACCTGATATGATGCAAGAAACTAATTCACAATTTCAATATTATGCACATCCATTTCAAATTAATTGGAGCACACTCTTTCCTTGCAACCTTATCCATATCAACCCTAAAACCAATCTTGGCAACGAGGTTGACATGGATCTTATGTGAGAAATCCATGGTATCCTTAATATTTTCCTCAATATCCTCCATACCCAACTCCATGTTATCCCTACCATCCACCTCCACCACAACCACAACCTCAACTACATCCATCTCAAATATCCACTCTCACTCAACTACATGTACCACCATTTCCAAACCCACACAAGGAAGTAGCTCAACCCACTTACAATGTTGAGGTACAAGAATTCCAAACATCTCCTCTTGATCTAAATGGTATTCATCCTAGCTCAGGAATAGTATTGCAAAAAGGATATTCTCTTGATGTCATTGAAGGAAAGCATACAAAAAAAGAAGATTCAAATGAGAAGACCAAAGAATCACAGCTGCACTTGATGAAGAGCAGACATCAAAATCAAAGATTGAGAAAGTTCCCTCATGTTTACCATTAGATCCTCTGTGTGTTCAAGAGAATAATCAACAAAATAAGAAGGCTTGAATTTCATGGTATAATAAGACATGAAGAATGATCTAGATGAGTAAGCGAACCAACGGCATCAAAGCTATATCGAGGTTTGGTTCTAGAAAATCAATAAATGGAACATCACTCTCTTCTTCAATAGTTCTTGATATCGTAAAAGTCAAAGCACTTGGTCTCTAAAATTTAGGTACATGTAAAAGCATGTATTTTGATCTGACACATGAGTTTATATTTCATCTTGATGTGCACATGGCTCCAATGGAAGTATTCTTATACTTGAAAGAGATTTTGTTTTTTCAAGTAGAGTAGGATATAAGAAAACAAATGAAAAAATAAGAGTAAAAATAAAATCTCAGGTGAAAACCTCCTTTGAGGTGCCTAAGATTGGCTAATTGATTGAAAAACTCCATGAGGAAGTCAATGGGTTGGAAAAAGAGAAAAAGAAAAGATCCTAGGTGAAAAACTCCTTTGAGGTGCCTAGGCAAACCTACTAGTTGAAAAATTCATCAAGGCTGGTAGTAGGACTAAAAGAAAAGAATAAAAAAAATGGAAAATTTTCTTTCCTCCATGTTGTATGAAGTTCCTCTCCAACCTTTGCAAGCAACAAAAACAAGTTAGCACCAAAAGAAAAATTTGGTCAAAAATCTAGTCCAAGGAAGTCAAACTTGAGCATTTTCCTCCTATGCTCAGATGCTCCGCCAAAACCAAGCCCATGTCAAACCATCACCCTCATCCACTTCCAACATACACCCATCACATCCAAGCCTTTCCCATTCATTTTCCTTGTTGTCCTAAAATGCTATAGGAGGGTTTTGTTTTGCTAATGGAGGCCAAAATACATAGGTCATAAATTGTTTTTACCATATCTCGACAACCGTACATCCATTGGCTATGTTGTTTCATGTGGAGATGCATATGGATGATGGTAACATGCTCAATAAATTTCAGCAAATTCTACTGCACACATTTCTAGAAATTGGCCTCCATCACCTGCAGCCATGTTTATGTTTCTCATGATTCGTGCATCCATTGGCCAAGAGTTTTTATGAGGAGATACATAAGCATGATGAAAAGCTACACAAATTTTTTTAGGTCAATCTAGTCTGAGATATATGGATAAAACAATTTTTCTATAGGAGACTATCCTGAAATGCTACAAGAGCAACCAAAAGTGCTACAGGAGGGAGATCAACTTAGAAAAAGAGCCCCAAATGTCCTATTTTCATTGGGAAATGTTGGGAGAGGTCCACTCAAATTCCTTCACCCCCAATCAACACTCCATTCAACCAAATCCGTCACGAAGATTCCACCTCTAACTACACATGAAAACAAACACAGAAAAAGGACTCTAACTTCATATTTTTTTGCCCTTTCCCACAACTTTCTCCACCTTATGAAGATGTTATTCTTGTCCCTAAAACCCACTATCATTTTTCCAAGTCCCTGAATGCAGTGTGAGATTGTTAGAAGAAACTGAATGAATTCTACAAGAGGAAAATGATCCTATAGCAGCCTTCACAGGTTCATCAAAAATATGGTCCAATGATTCTTATTTCTCCAAAATGAATATTTGGCCACCCCTAAAGCTTGAGGAAACCACACCATCCCTAGGGATCAGTTGTAAGGTCAACCATCCACTCTAATGACAACAGATCAAAAAATCTAGATATACTTGCAAGCAAGAAAGGTTCCATCAATCAACTACATCATGTGAAGACCTGTGCACAAGAAAAACAAGGAAATTGGCACCTCCAAAGAACCATGGATCGATCATTAACTCAACAACAACATGCATGCCTCTCTAGGAACCATTAGGTAGGTATAGGTATGAAATATTATTCATATCTTCTCTTGAGCGTGTTATGGTTAGAAATTTATTGCCAATGCATGAGAGATGAGGTTTTATAAGATAAGGATGGGTCAACAGTCTCGACCACCCTCAACTAGTTAAGTGAAGCTAACTCTCTCACTCATGCAATGTGGGAAAAACAAATTAATAAGGGTGATTATTATGAGGAGTGGGGACAAGGTTTAATAGAGGAAATTCATGCAAAGGTCAAGCCAACAATGTGCTCTGAGCCTGTTTTTGCTCCTAGAGACAACCTATGGGTTGATTGTAGACCAATGCCTAGCACATCTTAAATAGAGGAGTGCTTCTAAGATGGTATGAGAGAGGTTTGCAGCACTCAAATTGTCAATAAATGAATATTATGGTAAGATGGTTTGATTCAATATGCCTTTAATGAGGGATATTCAAGCCAACTCATGGATCCAAATGTTGGGGGTATATGGAGCAATCTCGAAGAGAAATGGTTTCTTCTTCTGGTGGCCTACACATGGAAATGAGACAACTTGATTTCTTATTCTAGTGGCGTACACAAGGAAATTAAACAAATTGAACTAGAGTTGAAATGGAGAAGGAGAAGGGTATGGGAAGGAGGAAATAAGATGTAGAGGGTTGTAATAAAAAAAGTCCTCAGCCACTATATTTCAACAGAAACATGAGAGAGTATGAAGGTGGAATGACAACAACAAGGGGAGCTAATGCAAAGCTTCAAGCTGCATATTAATGGGTATCAAACTATGTTTAAAAATTGAGTTAGGTATGAGCCACCACAAGTACTGTAGGCTACGCATAGACATGAGTAAATTTGAAGGAAGATAGGTACTACAGGCATAAATATAATAGAAGTAATTATGTGGTTTTCCGCAGGTACTCACTTCTATTAAGTAGTGAAGACAAATCCATTTATCAGCTAGAAACATAACAGCTGCCTTAACATCACTTTAAGGAAGAAATACACAATGAAATGAAGTTACAAGAGGGAAAACTTACTACACATCGACTATGTCTGGAATCAGCAAAATGATTTCCATTAGTCCCAAAGGTCCAATAACTAATCTGTACATCCAGTAATGAACCATTGAAGCCCACCCATGAATATAGAAAATTGAGCCCGAATCATACTTAAAGAGATCAACCCTTGTGGGTCTAAGAATCTCTACAAACACCTAGAACCAAAACCCCCTCTTCTAATATCCCTCCACCCCTTTCTATAAGAAGAGAGGGGAATTGTCATTATAGTTTACGCCAAAATATTTGAGCCTGAGCCCCAACTGTCATGCTAGATGAGCCGTATCGGCTCTGTGACAGGAACCACTACCCCAAAAATATTACAACAAGATATGTTCCCTTTCTTGAAGAAATCAAACATTAATACAAAGAGAAAAAGGATAGAGAAAGGAAGGAGGATGTGTCTCTTTTTCATTTCAGTGGAAGCCTTGAATTAAGCCATGGTATCTACTGTCATTGCTTTTTTTCGGTTGTTTGAGGTGGTTCCTTGATGCTTCAACTGACTTAAGTCATTTCGGCCTTGAAATTCCTTCGGCACTAACTTATAGAGGTGTGTCACCGATCGTATTTCCCTAAATGTGGCCATATTCCTTGTTAAACACCCAACTACCACCTCATCCATCCTTTAAGGCCCTCTATACAATCTTATCAGTACTTTGATTGTCTTATGTTGTAGAGAACAAGTTCATGGTCGAGGGTTATCTTCATTTACTCTTCAGCCCCTTATTACAACCCCTTCCACTAAAAGCTCCATATAAGATGGGGGGGCTAGAACCAGAGCCTAATCCTTTTATCATACAAAATGCCACATTGGTCGATTTCCTAGTCTCAGAACTTTTATAAATTGTATCTCATGGAATATTGCATCTGGGGCCCTTCCTTATCGCATCGCAATCGTCGATAATCCCAGAACCAGGAACCGCCAATCACCGATAAATCCGTAAACATCATCACTAGCATCATCACTGCCACATGTCACCCTATGAGTGGTGCCATGTGGCAACTAGAAATAGCCCCATAGGACCCCTAAAAATGCTAAAAAGTAGTGACATGTGTCCCCCTACCATGTCATCACTGATGTCATCTTTGACATCAACTCCGAGGACCAATTAGAAGCTGCCATGTGGCCTCTTGGAGGAGAGAGAAAGAAGTCGACCGAGCCCAATTTTTCCATGATTCCCTTTGTATTTCAGAGATCAGATCTACCTGACGATTTTGGTCCATATCACAATATTGGCCCCGCCCCTTCGCTATTTCAGTACTCAAAGCCCACCAATATGCGATAATGCGGGATTGCCCCACATGGAAGGGAGAGATGGAGTGGCTCAACCCTTGGTTTGGTGGCCTTTTCCTTTTTAGTTCAGAAATCGGTTCTCCCCAGGCCTCCAACACTATCATCACAAATTGGCCTCCTTTCCTATTTTGGGACTTAAACCATTGTTGATATGTGATAAAGTGGTGCCCTAACCCGTCGATCTGCCAATTTTGATAAATACACTACCCTACCGAAATGCAATAATGCTAGATTGCAGGACCATAATATCAGCCTTCGACGTTGATAATCCACTAATAAGTTGTTATGCTTGGACCCCGCCAATCCAACAATTGCGATACGTTCTGCCTCCCAAGTCCCAATTGCGATTTTCGATCAACACTTAGCCATTTATGGGTTTTATGAGTCTTTCCAAAGGGATTGTTCAACTGGGTCTAACTTCTGATTTGAGAAACATTTTTTGGGCTTCTCTATACCACCAGAAAGCTATTTTCGAGCACTACGTAGTGGAGGGAAACTGATTTGGCTTTGGTACTTATTTGGCCTGAAAAATGGCTTTAATTTCACTGTTGTTTGGTACTTAAGGAAACTGATAACTTATGAAGTAGTGAGTGACAACAAAGCCATTACCACAAAAGGGAATAAAATTACGAAACTCAAATTCACTTGCACAATTACTCATTCCCAAGAAACAGTTGGAAACCCATCAAGGTACAAAAGGACAAGCTAGATGCTACCTGAGTCTACCTAGGGTGCTACTGAGCTACTTTTAACTATGTTTGTAGGAGATACAGGAGGTCCGAAAGGAATCTACGGGAGGGAATTGAAGGGAGAAATGGAGCCAAAATTACCCAAAGTTTTCCTCAAACCCTCATGCACATGACAACATTATCTTGAAATGAGTAAGTGGCTTTCTTCCTCTTTAATTTCCATACATCTACATGGAGAATTATGCTTGAATTAAGTACCCTATAGCAAACAAATGTGCAGTAGTTCCCTTTGGATATTGTTATATTTCAAATCAAGATACGGACAAAGGAAATTTTGTTCTGATAAAATTATTAACATCCTTCTCCCTCTTAGATAAAAAGGAAAATGTGACACTATCTCTACAACTAAGACTACTCTAAGGAAAAATATTAAAAATACACTCAAATAATGCCAAGGAGTAGTAGGAGAAATGGGGGGAGGTTTCAACCAAAGGGGAAGCAACTTTTGTTGAAAATCATGTAGATTCACAAGCTCATGCAATGTACTAAAGCACTAGACAAGAATCTACTTCTTCTCTCAACCAACGAAAACCAATTGATTGATGAGAACAATATGAACAAGAATAAGATAAATCAATGACACATAACACAATATGTATCTCACAAAATCCACTGCTCAAAACCATACTATCTATATTGCATATATCAGAAATATCAGTGAAGATACAAAGCTTGTTCTCACTAGAACAATTATGCACAAGTATGCTCAACTCTATGAGCTCACAAGCTTTCTCTTGGCCAACACTTAGCCAATTCTGCATCTCTCCAAGCCCCTAATCTCTTATGTAATTCCTAGGATGAATATCTCGTATTTAAAGGGAATTCATGCTTCCAAAACTACGCAATCCAAACACAGATTCTTCTTTGATTGCTTGCATAATCTACATAACTTAGTAAATCATACAATTGATAGTACAATGTCCCTAGACTCTAGTTTCAACCGGGTCTTTCTCAGAATCAACATGAATGAGTTTCTAATGAGTGAATATTTAGTTAACTAGAGTGGCACTTGTGGATTCACAAGTGCATCAACTAACTATTAACTCTCTATTAGTTCCTCAAACAGTTTGGAACTAATTTAACTGAACTTAACTCAGTAAATTGAGTGATCTAATTTCCAACTCAGTTTAAACTCATACTGCACCCCTAAAACTTAGGGAGAACATATACATGACTTCAGAAATATTTCCAACTCGAAATTCCTAAGCTAATTAAGTTAATTAAACTTAAATAACTATTTACAAGTTTATATGAGAATAGAATTCAATTTCAATTCTTAGTTTAATTCAAGGACAAATAAAATTGGAATTTCTTGTTGCCATTTCTCAACACTCCCTCTCAACAAGAAAGGGATTATCAGCTACCATGATATTGTCTTTGTGAAACTCAAATTTACATCTTGACAATGCCTTTGTCAAAATTTCAGCATCTTGCTCCTTCATGGGAATGTGCTCTAACAACATAATTGACCTTAATACACAATCTCTAAGTTGATGATATCAGATATCAATATGCTTGGACCGATCATGAAAAAATGGATTTTCAGAAAGTTTGATACAACTTTGATTATCGCAGTAAATCACAGTTGGATCCATCTGCTGACCAAGCAAACCAACCAAGATCTTCCTCATCCATATGGCCTCACATGTTTCCTGACTCGCAGCCATGTACTTTTCCTCTGCTGAACTGAGTGCAACCGATCTTTGTTTCCTATTGTACCAAGAAACTATTGTGACCCAATACTAAAGATCCCTCCTGATGTTCTCTTTCTGTTGGTGACCAATTTGCATCGATGAAGCCTTGAAGCTTAACTCCCTTTTTCCATCTATACCATAATATATATTGAGAAGTTCCCATGAGGTATATCACCACATGCTTTGTCACTTTCTAATATGGCTTGGTAGGCCTAACCATCGCTTGACTAAGTTGGTTAACTGCATAGCACATATTTGGTCATGTGTTCACCAAGTACATGAGTGAACCCACAAGATTCTACTAATTCCCCTAAAGTAGCATCCTCCTTCATCCAGTTACCTGCTAGAGGAGTCTCCATGGGTTTGTTGTTCTCCATGTGGAATCCCCTACGTATCTCATTGGAATACTTGCCCTGAGACACAAACAATGCCCCATCTCCCTGCCACACCTCCATGCCAAGAAAGTAATGCATGAGCCCCATGTCCTTCATCTCAAAATATATTGTAAGGTACTCCTTGCAAGGTTTGATCAGATGATCATCACCTTTTAGTATGAGATCATCAACATAAAGTACAATGATCAACAATTTATCTTCCACCACTATCTAGTATAGGTTCACATCTGCTTCACTCTTCATGAATCCCAACTCGGTGAAGTAGCTATCTATCCTGGAATACCAAGCACGAGGTGCTCGCTTCAGCCCATACAACACTGTCTTGAGTCAGCACACATGCGAATCACGATCAAAGGTCTCAAAACCTTCAGGATACTCTATGTACACCTATTCCTCAATCATGCCATTAAGGAAAGCTATCTTCACATCCATCTTATGTATCTTCCAACCCATCTTTGGTGATAATGTCAATATAGATCTAATTAACGAGTACCTTGAAATAGGAGAAAAGCTCTCATCATAGTCAATCCCCTATACCTAAGCCACGAGCCACAAATCTAGCCTTATGCTTCTCCACACTACCATCTGCAGCTTGCTTTACCTTGTAAAGACAAAGGGAGCTCACCACTGATTTGTCCTCTTATCTTGGGACCACATCCTAAACATTGTTATGAACTATGGAGTCATACTCCTCCACCATGGTATCAACCCAAATCGGCTATTGCACTACTTCATTAAAGGAAGATGGCTCTGTCACAACACATTCACCCATAAGAGCTATATATCCAATGTACATCTCAGGTGACCTCCTCTGCTTGCGCTCAGAAGTGGGTGCTCCCACATTCTCTCGTGGACCATCCAACAATTTGTCAGCCTCTCTGGTGCACTTTTTTCCCTCTCTGGAAGACTTTGATTGAGTGGATGTCTCCACTCCTAGATCCTTTCTATGTGGTTGCTCCGTGTCAATCTGAGTCTCCTCAATCTTAGGAGCTAAAATACCGTTATATGCATGTAGCTCAAGCTCCCTCTCAAGGGAAACTCACATGGCCTTCTCCTCATCGAACCTGGAATCCTTGTGAACCGTTGTCATCCTATTGTTTGGCAAGTACACCCGATAGTTGTGAGGCGTATTAGTGTACCCCACAAATATCCCCAACTCTACTGTAGGCTCAAGATTCTTCCTTGCATATTTTGTGACATGGAAATATACCGATGACCCAAAAATCCTCAAGTGACCAACATTTGGCCTCTTACCGGAATAAGCCTCCTCTGGTGTCTTCATCTCAAGCATATGATGTGGGCTAAGGTTCTGAACATAAACCATTATGTTGCATGCCTTAGCCCACAAGTGTAGTGGGAAGCCCTAATCATGCAACATCGCCCTTGCTACCCCTACTATGCTTCTATTCTTCATCTCAATCACCCCATTCTGTTGAGGGTTATGGGATTCCATCAACTCTTGTTTAATCCTTTCCATTGGCACAAAAGTTCTTAAAATCACTTGAGACATACGCACCAATGTTATCACTCCATAGAGCTTTAACCTACTTGATTGACTCTTTCCCCACCAATTATTTCAACTCACAAAACTTTGTGAAGGTTTGATCATTTTTCTGCATGAAAAATATCCATCATTTTCGAGAAAAATCATCAACAAATATAACATAATACTTGTGTTTGGTTGTGGATGCTATTGAGAATGGTCCACACACATCTAAATGGACTCGCTCTAGAATAGCCTCTGCTCTACTGTCTCTGTCGTGAAAGGAAGGCTTGGTGTATTTTCCCAAAGTACACCACTTGCATGTATCATCTTACTCAAGCATATCTTTGGGAAGACCAGTAGAGATCTTCTGCAATATCTTCAAAGCACCATGATTCAAGTGGCTCAATCGATTGTGCCACAACTCGCCAATGTCTCAACTCTGCACCATTTTTTCTTTTGTGCTCAAAGAAACACACTGCTCTACCTCGAGTTTATAGAGATTCTTTACTTGAATCCCTATATTCTTTACTCGACCTATGGCTATGTGTTGAAGGGGTGCCTTTCCTTTTGAGAAGATCACATCATAGGCTCTATCCTCAAGCATGGAAAAGGATACCGAGTTCTTCTTCACCCTTGGAAAATACATAACATTCTTCAATGTTAGTGGAGCCCCTGCTCCCTCTAAAAAATAATCATGCCCAATCTAGTAACATTATACTTCCCATCGTCACCCATCTTGATATTCATATGGAAATCTTTCTCCTCTAGGACATTGAATAACTCTTTGTCACCAGTCATGTGGAATGAAACTCCACTGTCTAAGTACCATACACTTCCCATCATTGATGACACCATGCATGCAATGATGGAAAAGTACAATTTGAATTTAAAGGCCAAAGCCTCACCTACCGCTCCTCCCGGGGACTTCTTTTTGGACTTCTTGAGTGGACAATTAGTAGCAAAATGGCCCAGCTCATGACAATGAAAGCACTTAACTTTTGTCATGTATTTCTTCTTACCTCCATGATAAGAATCTGATTTGGAATGTGAATATTTCCCTGTCTCCTTCTTTTCCTTAATCGCTAAGGCACACTTCTCTTCATCATCGGTATTTGATGAAGATCCATCCCTGGTGTTTCTCCTAATCACCTCAAGCATCAAATCCGACCACAATTGTTCCCAATCTGGCAACCTCACCTGACCATTGACAAAGTCTTGTTAACTATCCCAACTCTATGGGAATCCTAGAAGAGAAAGACTCATGATATCATCGTCAGAAACCATGATTCCAACACTTCCAAGTTCATCACGGTGCTCAGTGAACTTGGTCAAGTATTTGGAATCATCTCGCCTTTCTCCATTTTGATTTTTCAAAGTTTTTCCCTCAGTGCCAATTTCTTTTGGTCATTACTATTCTAATACGAGTTCTTCAATGTTTTCCACATAGCATATGGAGTTTCCTTGTCATGGAGACTCAAGACAATGTGGTCTCGAACTCCCTCAAGGATTATCTACCTTGCCTTCACCACACACTTCTTCCATTCAACCAAATTCTATGCATCTGATGCTACTGGCTTAGGAATTTCTTGATCAATGAATTCCTTCAAGCCATTATCATCTATCACAACCTCCTTTCTATCCCTCCAGGCTATAAAATTTGAGCTTCCTTCCAAGGCATACTCGAGTTGCAAACCATAGAATCCCATTTGTCAATCCTGAAGTATGTATTGAAAATTTGAATTTCACCTGTAACCCAAAAATAAAAAATTAGAAATCTCCTCTATTATATTGTTCTTAGCTCTGATACCATGGATAAAATCCTATAGATTCACAAGTTCATGAAATGTACTAAATCACAGGACAAGAGTCTACTTCTACTTTCAACCAACAAAAACCAATAGATCGATGAAAACAATATGAATAAGAAGAGGATAAATCAATGGAACATAACACAAGATGTATCTAGGTAAATCCACAGCTCAAAACCCTCCTATCTGTATTGTATATATCAGAAATATGGGTGAAGATACAAATATTTTTCTCACTAGAACAATTCTGCACAAGTATGCTCAACTCTCACAACTCACAAGCTAGCTCTTCGCCATCACTTAGCCAATTCTGCAGCTCTCCAAGCCCCTAATATCTTGCGTAATTCCTAGGATGAATACCTTGTATCTAAAGGGATTTCATGCTTCCAAAACTATGCAATCCAAACATAGGTCCTTCTCTAATTGCATGCATCATCTATACAACTCAGTAAATCATACAACTGATAATACTCTGTCCTTGCACTCTAGTCTCAACTGGGTCTTTCTCAAAATCGACATAGATGAGTTTCTGATGAGGGAATCTTTAGTTAACTAGAGAAACACTTGTGGATTCACTAGTGCACCAACTGACTGTTGTTATGAAACCAGCTCACAAAAAGATAGAAAGGATAGATCAACGCCTTATAATTTAGCCTGCAGCTTCTAGAGTGCACCCAATTTTCCATGTTTCATGTTTAAAGAAGGTTATAGGAAACAAGCTTCCAGTTCCAACAATATTGCCAGAACTTGACGAGGAAGGAAAAATTATATTGGAACTAGAAGCAATCATAGAAACAAGAACTCGACAACTACGAAATCGATCCATTTCATAGTATCTCATAAAGTGGAAGAACTTATCTGCTGAAGATTCCACATGGGAGGATGAGAAATTTATACAGAAGCATTTAGAAATACTCAAGCATTGAGGACAACACTTTTTTGAAGGAGAGGGGCATGTTAGGTCCCTATAATACTAGTGATGCCCCCATTAATATTGTAGTTGTATCCCTTATTAATATTGTTGTGCCGCTATTGTCCCCATATTGTTATTACTGTGACCCATAGAATCCCTCTATTGTTATTTTTGTGCCTTTATATTATTATTGTTAGGTCGTCTTGGTTATGTTGTGACCCCTTAGACTCCTATATATAGAAAGGAGGTTTTGTCATTTGAATCATCCAAGAATTGTTCATTTATGTAATGTAAAGGAGGTTGTCCCCTTGAAGAGGCTAAATTCTAAGGCGTTGATCTATCCTTTCTATCTTTTTCTGAGTTGGTTTCATAACAATTGTTAACTCTCTATCAGTTCCTCAAGTAATTTGGAACTAATTTAGCTTAACTTAACATAGTAAACTAAGTGATCTAATTTCCAACTCAATTTAAACTCATACTCGACCCCTAAAAATTAAGGAGAACATATACATGACTTTATAAAGACTTCCAACTCGAAATTCCTACGCTAATTGTTGTAGTGTTTTCTTCTCAAAGATGTATGAAAAGAATCCACTTAATATTGTGGATGAAAAACAATCTCAACAATATAAATGGCTACTAAACATAATAGAGCTGCAACAACTGATAGAAACAAAACCTGCCAAAGTCTGGATCTATGCCACAATCATAGTTAAACAACAAAAATAAAGAGTAATAACTCCAATCATCCAATGGTAACCAAATATACAAAGAATAGTTTTATTATAACACCTGTGAAGGGAACAAATAAATGTTACCAATCCCCCTCTATGGGATGGGTTCTTGGCTATCCTCAAATGTCTTCAGCTTGTGTAGAGTCTCTCTCATCTATAATGTGTAAACCTAACAAAAATATGGTGTGCAACAATGAAAATAATCAAAGTTACAACAGCGAGTGCAACAATGAAAATAATCAAAAGTGAATAATGAATGGAAAACCCTTCTATTTATAACAAAATATTGAGTTATCCTGGAATAATTAGCAATAAAAAGATATTATTGATCCCATTCTTGGAATAACCATTTGGAATATTTTATTATATATGGTTAGGACATAAAAAGTATTTAAACTTTTATATAGAAATAATAAATAAACAAATGATTTATTTGTCATCTTAGGGAATTAGTTAAGGAATGATAAACACATAAGGATTTATTTAATTATTCCTAAGGGATTTAGTCAAATTTGGCAAAGAACCCCCGATCGGGGTGGAAATGGCGGCACAGAGGTTGAGTAATAAGGCGAGGACGAAAGGCCACGACGAGCCTTGTGGCATACAGGTAATCATGACGGCAAACAGGAGGATCCGCAGAGGGGATATCATTTCAAAGAGTAGCAGAGGCGGAGTTATGGGAGCCAGAAGTGGAGGTAGATATGCCCCAGTGATGGGACTTGAGTATGATGACACAAAGGTAGGACAGGGAGGAGTGGAGGATCATGAAAACTGCAGGTGGCAGAAGGACGTGGGGAGGAGGAACGAGGATGGGCGGCAAGGTAATAACTATGAAGAAGGAAGGAGACACGAGGGAAGTGAAATAGTAAGTGCAGGCTGTGGGAGAGCGGAAATAAATAGCACGAGGAAGACCATAGCCAGGGGTATAGTAGGAAGGAGAAGGCAGAAAATCAGCCTACCTATGGAGGGAAGAATGAAGAGGGAAGCAAATGAGACGAGCAGGCACAGAAAGGGAATGGGTAAGGCAAGAGACAACGCTGACTCTGAGGAAGCATGGTAGCAGTAGCAGACAGGAATGGACATGACGGAAGAGGAAGAGGAGATGTATAGCTCAGAGCAAGATGGTCATGAGCAGCAAAGGAGGAGCATAACGATGAAAGAGAAGAACCAGAAGGATAGGTATCAGGAAGAATTGGGGAGTAGAGAGACGGGAGGTAGGGGACGAAGGGAGGAAGGGGAATTCAGCGGCCCTTTTGGCATTACGTGTCAGGGCAGCAAAGTAAAGGAGGATTACAGAGGGAATGGAGGACGGGGAGGGAACCGCAGAGGGAGAGGGCGAGGAAGACGAGCCGGAAACCAGGCAAGAATTGAACTGATGTCGCGGGGTAGAAGAAGGGGCAGGAAAAAACTGAAACGAGGGGTTCAACATGCCGAGAGCGTGTACAACAAAAACACTGATGAGGATATTTGAAGAATTATCCAGCGAATAGAGGAAGAGGCTATATAGGAACAATCAGATCCTGAGATGTATGATTGGGAATATCTGCTGACGGATCCAGGGAATACCAGAGGGAGGATGTCACTGTATAAACAGGCACTTCACATATACTGGGTTATGAAGAGGCTGCTGGCAAAATCCATGGAGCAGGTCACTATGGAGATAGCTAAACTAGCCCAGGGAATTCCTAACCTGAAAAAGGAAATGAAAAACTTTCAGGTGATCCTTCTTATGCAGGATAATAAGCTGGAAGAGATAAAAGATCAGATAAAGAAGATCAACACAAGAATAAAGGAAGAAGGTGACCACCTGGAAGCCATGGCAGACTGATACCTGGAGATATGTATAAATGTTTATGTTTAGGGTGCAGAGAGTCAGTTCTAATTTTGTTATAATATATAATGCAGATAGGAGCTAGTAGTAATCTCTTTGACTGTGTAGTTTACTTAGCTTGGACAAGAAGACTTAGCATTTTTTGTTTATGGATGGCTGTTAAAAACTTAAGGTGGCCAACAGACCCGATTTCCCCTCGGGGCGGATTGAGGCCACCATGTGAATGTACAGGTTTCAACTCGAATTAATAGAATATGAATGGACCCATGTTTGCTTACAAATTTTTTTTTTGCAAAGAATAATAATTAATTAGTGATTAATTAATTATTCTTAGAGAAAAATAAGATAATTAATGATTTATCTGTTTATTTTTCATGATTGGGTCAAATATGACAAGGAATAATAATTCAACAATGGTTTAGTTAATTATTCCTAGAAGAAAATCAAATAAATAATGATTTATCTAATTATTCTTCATGGTTTTAACTAAAGATTACTTAACAAAGGTGGTTTATTAAGTAATTTCTCACAGTGAAAGAAATTTTACTATGGTAAAATTGCCTTTACATGGTGTATTTCGATCCATCTAGTAAATTAGGCTAGATGATCAATTTTTTTGGTGATAAAAGATTTGCCCCAACGTACGAGTGTTAGGAGCAAAATGTATGACCAAAGTATGTTGTAAAGACACAATCACTAGACAACACAGGGGAGTCAAAAGGGGAGAGAGAGAGACCAATGAAGCTGAATTGAAAGAGGATAGGGACAGAGGGGGCGAGAATAATGCAAGTCTCCTTTTATGTTGTGGTATCAGACCTCACTGAGGCGAGGGAGGCATACCCATACCTACCAAGATAACTTAGTACAAAATTAGTGGTTCACCGAGAAATATAAAACTAATCAATGAAGTACATGTTGAATGGTACATGACATGCTAGCATAACGGAGTCAAAAAATAATACAATGTGTCCCATATACATAATGCACCTGGAAAAATATGAGCCGAGAATGAATACAATAATATCTTAGTACATGAGATATAATGACCCTTCCCTCAAAAACTGGGAGGGAGGAAGGGTAGAACAACCAGAGAAGCCTTGCTGAATAGGGAAGGGATCTGCAAAATTGAATGGATCATTTGAAGGAGATGTGCATGTTATGAACGTTGTGATCGATAGGAACTGAACCCATCAAATCTTTGGAACTGCATCTGAGGCTATAGCATAATAGGAATGCATCCGGGCATGTGGGGGGCTACCTGAAAGGCCACCCCCTCATGAGGTTTGAAACATCTCACACACACCCAGGAATCACTGGTACAATCTAATGCTTCACTGGACCATCAAGTGTATGGATCATGAACATGAAACGACTAGGTCAAATGGCAATGATTAGTCCCTCTACACGATCCAAGGTGCGAAAAAAATGGAATATGGAACCAAGATACACCGCCATCGCTCTTCTTTTGGAATAAATGAGCGGATGTTGACATAATAGGGTTCGCGATAGGTGAGGCAATGAGGATCCTCAATTAAAGCACGAGGGAAAATAGTAATGTGACTGATGGACTGACACTAGGTATAATGGGGAAAAAGTGGGACTGAGGGACAAATAGACGACTTCCCTTGTCAAAGCATAAAGTGCATGGTTGACCTGGCAGCGATTGACTCAACTCCGGAGGGGATGGGGATAGTATGACTGGAGGCCAAAATGAGGAAAACAGGATGAAAGGTATGAAAATATGGGTGAAATATCGTTACATGATATAATGGGATGTGAAATAGATTCCGTAAGTGCAAGGGTGACTCATCGCGAATGCTCTGAAGAAGGGTTACTCGATGATGCTGCCACACAGACTGGGCCCATTGGGGACCATAAAAACATGAGTAAATGATGGTTACTCATGACAGAAGTTGACATATGGTATGACAAGAATTAAGAGGAGGTGGTCCTCAAGTTACAAGTGTCGCTTTATAACGAAATTCGATTTTGAGAGGCAACGAAGTGACATTTCTTGGAAAAAGAGCTTCTTGGTGAATTGTCAAATCAACAAAAACTAAGGAAGACCCATTATAGAGCTCGGTGAGATATTTACAATGGTTATTATGGTTCATCAAAATGAGATATGGTCTAGTCACAATGGTTGAGAGAAAAATTGAGGGATTTTCTATGAAAGGACATTTTCCCTCCAATTTGGATTCATTTGCTAAGTGAGTTGTGGTGAATTTAGAGAGGAGGAAAAGGCCCTGAATCTTGTGGAGATTATAGCGGACAAAACAACCATTGGAATCAGGATCTCTGACTTTCAAGTAGGTGGCCTTACTCATCTCTTCAATTTCAGTGGTTTATTTCCTGATTTTTGGCAGTTAGCAGCTCCCTAAGAGACCCATGCCCTTGCTCACAGTCGCATTACACTGTTTGGGCCCAGAAATGCAATCTAGCTCACAGGAAACAATTGGAAACCTGCGAGCTCGCACATTCTAGGCTGAAAACTGTGATTTGGGGCTAGAGAGAGGGCTGGTATACTAGCCTAGTGGGGACTGTAGGTTGATTAGTGCAGACCATTGTTTTCTTCTCTGAACTGACAAGACATGTGGTGTTTTGTAGGCATGGTAGACTTAAAAATCAACTAGTGTGAATGAGGCTTGGATACTCTTCGATCTGAGATCTAAGGGGATCAGGTGATTTGGGGGGCATTGTCTCATTTTGGGGTTCTTGAGATGGTAGAGAACCCACTGATGAGGGCAAGTGAGCCATTACTATCGAGAATTGTGAGATATTGGGATACAGACCAAGAGGTCTTTATCTTACAAGGGCACAAGATTGAGCTCACATTACAATATATTTACTTCTTGACCAGAATGCCTCCCCTCAAAGTGGTGGGGGATATTCATCTAGTGTTACCTCATGGGAGGAACATTACTGAGTTTGTGGAGTGCCATTGTTAATGGGGTGTTCATGTCAAGGGCATGACTATCCTACTTGTTGATCTAGAGAGGCTAGAGACACAGGATATTTCCATAACTATGCTATGGGTCCTGGGTAGCCAGGCATTCCACCACATCACTAGTGGGCAGATGATGTTGGTTGAGAGTGATTTGGTTGGGACCTACTATGGGTGGGCCTACATGATGTTGTCATCAGTGAAAGGACTGTTGAGTCTTTATAGGAGGTAGTTAAACCGTGATTTCACTTTTGGTACAGTACTTTGTGCATTCTTCATTGAGAATATACCCACCACATGTCCTCATGTGTAGATCCTAGATGGGGGCCCACAGGAGCCCAGGATGAACCACTGGGGGCAACTACTATGGAGACAAGGAGGAGGGGGAGTCAGACGAGTGTTCCGACCAAAGTTTTCTCCACATTGGGATTAGATGCCCCTTTACATTCACAATTACCCTTATAGCATGATGAACTATCAAGGAGATCCTAACTTGCCGAATCTACCTGGGTGAGAATGGGGACCAGATTGTAAGTATTAAGTTTCTATTCTTATGGCGTGTTTCATAATTTTATCACATGTATATGGTATTGAGTGTAAAATATGTTGTATGTAGACATAGCACCGTAAAGCCAGCAGAATATGCAAGCTGAGACGCAACGTCTGGGGCTACAGCTTGGGGGACATCCTCATCATAGCAAGCTCCAGAGGATACTACACTGCTTGCTGATCTTCATCATAGGTTTGACATACTCTTGACTAGAGTTTCAGAGTGCAGATGTCATGAATTGGAGGATTGATACACAGATGAGTGCATAGGTCTTCCCTTAGAGTGGTGAGGTATCATGCAGTGCATGGCGATGGTTGGTTAGGAAGTACATGATCTACTTGCAGGTGGAGCAGAGCCTTCAACGCAAGATCCACCAAACAGTGACTAGATATAGGGACATGTGTGCCCCATTGATTGTGATTTTTGTAACATGTTATGGGCATGTCAGATGTATATAGAGCTATGGCTCCAAACATTTTTATGATACATAATATGATTATGAATTTTATATGATGATGATGGTTCGCCGTTTGTTTTGTTTGTGGTTATATTTTTTGGTATACATGTGATAAATTCCAATCTAGAATGTTGTTTGCGATGATATCTACATAGTGATTTTGGGCTTTGGGCACATGTCTAAATGTAATGGTTTCAAATTCATGTACCAACATCTTAACTCGTAGATAGTTTCTAAATAGGACTCGGTTATGCACATGATACACACCATTCAATTGCATGACAAGTATCAAGGAATCTAAATGAAGATGAAGATGAAGGATGTGATGAGTGAGGGAATTGACTAACAAATCTATCACTGCATCATATTCGGCTTGATTATTGGTGGTAGATCCAATGCACACGTCACTTGAAAGGACTAATGTATGCAAGGGGTAAAAATGGCCTAGGCTGTCAAGGCTAGATTCCGAGAGAAGCTACTTGCACCATTGGCATGACTGATATACGGTGTGGATGATGGATCCATCTAAAAGGTGCAAAAGAAAACATAATAGATGATGCAATCTACCTAACTTCATGGCAGAAATAAAGACATGCAAATCAAAGGGATGTGTTATGAGCAAAATTTCTTGAGGTAGAGTGCATGGGGAGAATTAGAAGGAAATGGCCTTCAAAATATTCCACAGAAATTCCCCCTTTCCTAAGTGCAAGGGTAATCATGGGTAGACATAGCTTCCAGGGTGTCCTCATCAGGCTAGGAGATGGGCAGATTGGAGGAAGACTAACTACATGATGCGACAGCATTACCTAGTGCATCAACCTATGAAATAAGTTTCACATACGCATCATCTTGAATGGTAGACAATGGGATGGTAGATGGAGGATCTACGAATGTTGAGACCTGGGATTTAGTCTAAATAGGCTCGATAGAAGTGTGCGCTGAAACCTGAGAAAGGTTTTCTTGTGAGGAACTCAAGGATGATGATAGGTAAAGGATATGGCCTATGGTGTCTGTCATCTCGACATCAAGGGGAGAGATCACAATGGTGGGACCAGAGTCCCCCTATTCTAGTTGACTAGGGGTACTAGAATCCATGGGTAGATGAGTAGGGGTTCCACTACGAGTGGCCTCATATTCACGAAGCGCTTCAAGGAAATCGTGAAATTCATTGAGACGAGGGAAATAATGGGAATAGTGACCATGATGATCACAGAGGGAACAAGAGTTGTTTGTGCGCAATTTTTTGAGTTTCTTAGGTGGTCCCAGTAAGTTAACATGGACTTCAAGGATATTTGACTCAGAGAACATTTCATGAACCAAAGGTTTAAGTTGAGGAAGCTCAGGATAATGATTGGTGGCATGCCCAACAGCTTTACACAAAGCACATGGAGGGGACATCTTTGGGGCCTTAGGGGCTAGAGTAGCTTAGGGAGCCTTGTCCTTAGGTTCTTTCCTCTTATATTTTCCCCCTGTCCAGATTCTTTCACAACAAGAATGGGTTCCTGTTGAGGTTGTGATGGAACTAAAGTAGCGGCAGGGGCTGTAGGGATTGGTTGGATCAAGGTCAAATCATGATAAGATCTTAGCTAACCAAGTAGAATGTTTGCAGGGGGATCAATATACCATACTGGGATCCCCAGGGTCATATTAGGAAGGACCAACAAAGCCATGATAGGAAAAGAAAATATTCCTATAGGGGGGAATAAGAAAGGTATCTCGCCTACAGGGTATTTTCCCGGCAGAAAAACTCCTGGACGGTTGAGACCTGGTGGAAACATAGGACAAGCACCCACAAACAAAGGAGGTCCTGGGGGTGTGGATCTAGAAGGCTTGGCTAGAATGGAAACAACAGGGTGTTGACGAGATGGTCATTGATTAGGTATACCAGACTGCTGAACGACAACCCATCACACTTGTAACATGCAAACACTCATAGAGTTGGGCTCTAAGATGGGAGGGGGAGGACTAGGGAAAGCACCCAACAAAGAGGAATCTTTATAGACTACAGGTGAAACACTCATGAGAGAAGCTGAAGACTGTTTATCTGACATTGACGAGATAATGACTCGAGCAAGGTCACGGATGCAGGCTCATAGTAATTCAACTAATTGATGGTAATGATCTTCCCTTCATGGAGGAAGAACATCTTGCAGAACATCGCAGACATGACCGTTGATAACTAACATGGCATATGTGTATCTATGACCTAAGAGAATGTTGTAATCCAAAGGGGCATCAATGACTTCAATGTCGACATGGACAGTCTTGCCTGTAAGGGTCACTGCATAGTTGTGGTACATGCCAAGGGGCTCGAAGGAGTGTCCGTCGCAAGCACACAAAGTGATGGTGGAGGGGGACAAATCAGGTGATTTAAGTTGTTTCCAAACAACAGTGAACATCACATAGGTGGATGTGCCTTCGTCAATAATTCATCAAGAGATGATGCAATTTTGGACTCTAACTGGTATCTGGAAAGAAATAGATGAAGGGAATGGGGGATGTTCTGATGTATCAACCAGGAAGACAATCAAACAATCGTCAGAAGGATCTATTGCACCCAAGGTAGTTAGGAGAGATTTCTTTTAATATGGGCATGACTGGAGGACTTCTAATGTTGACATGGCAGTAGGTGATTGTGCCAAGTCATCTACTATATTGTATGTATGGGAAGCTCAGTTAGAGGCCGCATTATGGCATAATGGTCCCTTTGGGATCATAGGAATGGCCTCAACTTTAGATTGAGGGATCTATAATAGACCATTTGGTGTCAAAAGAGGCTCAACAGATACTTTGGTTTTGGACTTAGTGGTAGATGAAGTTGAGTTCTTGTCATATTGACGCGACTGAGTTTGCATGTTGATATTGGAGGGGTTAACCTCATCAGAGTTCATCATAAGGATCTAGTAGTCACCAGGGCCAGAAGGTTGGGGGGGATGGGCTGCATGACTTGGCTGAGGTTGAGCAGCAACAAATCCTTGTTGAGGGAAAGGATTTGTGAGTATTACCATTGAAATGGTGTAAGATTCAGAGGCAATTGTTGACCTATAGAAGCTGCTTGAGCTTCCCACATTTGGCACATCTGGGGTAAGAAAGGACACTCATGAGTATAATGGCCATGTACACCACAACATGCATAAGGCTTGTTCGTACGAATAGCCTTGTTATGCTTCAGTTTTCTACCCTGTTGCTGGTTGTTAGTGTTAGGTTGGTTCCCCTAAGGTTCAATAGGTTGGCTACCTTGATTACCCTGGTTACCATTCTTACCCTTCCCCTTATTCTTTTTCTTTAAATTTTGGGGATTGGTCGTACCCTGCTACACAAACACTTGACCTTAAGGGGTGGTGGCTGCTGGGGCTAAGGATGCATGGGAGGCAGCGGTGCTAATACTTGAGGGGTTCGAGTGATAGCCTATGCATAAGGAGGAGAAACAATTTGGTAGACAAGTTGGGGTTCATAAAACACGTTGCTAGCAGAAGGGAAATAAGTGTTGGAGGAACTAGTGCCCCCCTACGGATAGCCATAACTTTGTTGACTATATGGAAAAGAGTGTGAAAGGGATCCAATGATACCAAAGATTCTTCCTCGGTTTGAAGAAAATGGGATGCGAAATCTTTTCTAATGGGTGCTAAGAGGCTCCTATGAAACTAATATAGATAAACACGGTCCTCAAAGGGTAGGGCACAACATGTGCTCCTTGTTCGACACCACTCTTGAACATGGTCAGAAAGGTGAGTGGCAGAAGACCAACAAAATGAGGTCAATATATATGTACCAGTGTCATACCAAAGGGGTAACTGGAAATATGAAAGGAACTCTTCAGAAAGCATTGTGAAAATGGAATGAGATGCAACAGGATGGTCTACATACCATTTTGCAGCATCTACAACGAGCGAGCATTGGAATAGCCGAAGGTGCATGGAGTCATCGGATATGGAGTTGGATGAACACCACATGTAGAAGGATCGAACATGGTTGGTAGGATCCTCTCCAGCATTACCCTCAAACTTTGGGATGTCTAAGGTAAGCTTAGTTGGCATAGAAGACCAACCAGGATCAGGGTTTATGGGTTCATTTATCAGCTAATTAAAATCCGGTAGACTTAACCCAGCCATAAAAGGGAGCATGGGGGTTACCGGAACGGTTCTTGACACTGTTATGCTTGATATGACCACCGGGATAGAACTGGAGCCAACACCAGGTTGGGTTCCTGAACCCATTGTGGGTCTAAACATGGTGACGATATGCAGTGAAGGAGGCTCAAAATATGATGAGGAATCAAGTGAACCAGGAGAAGAGTCGGTATGGGGACTTGGAAGGCTATGAAATCAAACCTAACGCGGAGGGGTAATATGCCCAAACAGAAATTGGGGGTGAAGGCCTAATAGTCTCCACGACAAACACCTTGGTGGGACAATGGTGGTAAGACACGTGTGACATGGAAATCGTGAAGGGAGATCAACAATATGCCTTTGCCTCGATGAGGGGAAATAAATTTCTTATGTTAAGTCTTGGCTTGGCGGTGTAAACCAAGCTCCCTTCGCTTAAGGTGTTCTTGTGTGTGCAAGTGTAATAATTGATTAAGCCCAGATCATGTTTGTAAAAAAAGAAAAAGCTTGTTGAAAACGAACTGAAAATAATAATAGATAATGAACAACAAAACAATTAACTAAACCCCACCCAAACTGGGTTTGCAAAAATTGTGCTAGTTGGTGGCTAAATCGATGGAAAAAACACTAAAATGCTTAAGAGATCTAAATGTTAGTGTGACTAGGATCAAGTGACACTAAGATGCTAGAAAGTGGTGTAGCAACAGAAAAATGCCAGAGGGGAAGATTGCTACAAAAAGATATGGAGATGGGTGTAACACCTAGGGAAACGGATGGGACCCTAAGGCCAATGACCAAACAAGTTTAAATGTGGAACTATGCGTCATAACAACCTATCTTAACATATCTAAAATAGAAGGATACAGATCTGGAAAATGTGGTTGAAAGCGTTGTAGAAACTCGGACTACTCACTCAACTAAACTCCTCCTAGAAAGGTGGAAGCGTAATAGAAGCCCTAGGGGAGGCTAACTTCGACTTCGCTGATTAAATTAGAGTGGATCAAGGCCTAAGCAAGGTGAGACAGAGGTCAGATAACCCAACAGACAACTCTATGCAAAACTCAAAAACGGATCTGAGAAAAACCCTAAAACACATAAATAGCATGTACTGAGCTGTTTTCTTGTAGGGATTGCACCTTTTTGGCTGATAAGTGCACTCTAGCCTCCAGATCACACTTTTTGGGCCAAAAACTGTGATTTCTACTCCTTGGAACCAGTCAGAAAATCCCGGAAAAGACTGTCACGTTTGTCACAACTAGTTGTTGTGAGCTGCGGAAAAGACCAGAAAGCTTGCGGAAGTCAGAAATTTAACATATCTAGGGTTGAAAAACTTTGAAACATTAAGGGAATTGAAAAATAAGAAACCCTCAGCTGAAAATCGAAGGTCACCCAGGTTTCTGGATCTAAAGTGTAAAAACCAGCAGAGTCACCAATTTTGTTGTATCGTTTTCTTCTCAAAGATGTATGAAAAGAATACACTTAAGGTTGTGGATGAAAAAAAAATCTCAGCAATATAAATGGCTGCTAAACATTGTAGATCTGTAGCAACTGATAGAAACAAAACTTGCCAAAGTTTGGATCTATGCCAGAATCATAGTTAAACAACAGAAAGAAAGAGTAATAACTCCAATCATCCAATGGAAACCAGTATACAAAGACTAATTTTATTATAACACTTATGAAGGGGACAAATAAACGTTACCAGTCCCCTTCTATGGGATGGGTTCTTGGCTATCCTCAAACGTCTTTAGCTCGTGTAGAGTCTCTCTCCTCTATAACGTGTAAACCCAACAAAAATATGGTGTGCGACAATGAAAATAATGAGAGTTACAAGAGTGAGTGCAACAATGAAAATAATCAAAAGTTAATAATGAATGGAAAACCCTTCTATTTATAACAAAATATTGAGTTATCATTGAATAATGAGCAATAATAAAATATTATTGATCGCATTCTTGGAATAACCACTTGCAATATTTTATTATATTTGGTTACAAGTGAAAAAGTATTTAAACTTTTATTTAGAAATAATAAATAAATAAATGATTTATTTATCATCTCAAGGAATTAGATAAGGAATAATAAACAAATAAGGATTTATTTGAGTATTCCTAAGTGATTTAATCAAATTTGACAAATAATAATAATAAATTAGTGACTAATTAATTATTATTAGAGAAAAATAAGATAATTAATGATTTATCTATTTATTTTTCATGATTGGGTCAAATATGACAAGGAATAATAATTGAAAAATGGTTTAATTAATTATTCCTAGAAGAAAATCAAATAAATAATGATTTATTTAATTATTATTCATGGGTTTAACTATAAATTACTTAACAAAGATGGTTTATTAATTAATTTCTCATAGTGAAAGCAATTTTATTATACATGGTGTACTTTGATCCATCTAGTAAATTAGGCTAGATGATTAATTTTTTGGCGATAACACTAATTAAGTTAAATAAACTTAATTAGTTATTTATAAGTTGCTATGAGAATATAATTTGATTTTAATTCTCAGTTTAATTCAAGGACAAATTAAACTGGAATTTGTTGTTTCCATTTCTCAACAACTTCTGACACCCATGAGAAGGCCAACCACTAGAGAAGCCACAACTAAGCAACTTAAGGCAAAAACTACCCCGCTATAGGAGAAACAATGTTGCTATAAGAAGGGACAAATCTTCTACAAGAGAAGACTTTATACTATAAGAAAGTATAGAGAGATGCAAAAAGATTGATTTTGAGCAACTTTACCCTAGATTTGAAGAGAGACATCTAAGAGAAGGATTGGGAGTATTGGTTTGCCAAACTTTGGAAAATCATAGTAACAAATCATGGGGGGAATAGTTTTTATATATTATTTTGTCACACTCCCCATCTCGTACCTTGAAGTGTCAAAATGATGAAAGTTGTCAGTGTATTCACCATGAAACATGTTCAGAAGCATCCCTAAATAAAAGAATAAAACTTGTCTTGAAATTTTTTTGAAGAAACTTGTCAAAAAACCTTATTTTCAAGATCAACGTTTTTTGCATCACTAGTAATCCTTACTGGTAAATTGTTGCACTATATTGTCCTAGCACTACTAGCAGCTCTTTTATAAACCTACATTGAACCTCCTCAGATGGTTTTTCCTAAAGTGGAGGAAAAGCTTCTCTTACTAGAAATATCGAGAACAACATGCTAGTTATAGGTGAATAATGATTAGAGCAAGATCTCCCATTCTTGGTCCTTGATCCTACTTTCATGGATCTTTCTCTTGAGTTTTGGAACCTCTCCCTCCTTTTATGGATCCTTAACTCCCTCTCCTTCCCTATAAATGAGATCCCTACTATCCACAATTGGTTGGTTATTTCTTGGTTGCCTTCCTAGTGTTGAACTATGCCAAAATGTTGCCCATTTTGCTAAGGAGAAAGGAGTTCTTGAAGGTTAAGGCTAGGACATGGAAACTCACCTAAAGGAGGCTTCCAACATCAAGGCTTAAATGGTTGTAATGCTCCCTTTACCATTTATTAATAATACATTATGTGTTTTCTTTCCATAAATGTGTCAACCATTTCTCATTTAGTATAATACTCCTTGATCTGTTATATGGTTTATATTGGAATGTTTTTTTCTATGTATGTGTTTTCTCTCCCCACATGATTTTACTTATAGGTATTCATTCCTAATGGAAAAGAGGATATTGAGCTTGGAAGCGAGAGAATCAAGGACGATACTGATAGATGTTAGCATCAAAGCGAGGTAGGTCATCTATCATCCTTTGTGTTTTCTGGTATAAGCTAGGAAAGTTTTCATATATTTGTCCAGCTTGTTGCTAGATCCTCCCATAGGACTAGAGGGATCATTTCTATCCACATAAGGGATTTCCTACACGATGAAATGGTGACTCTGTTGGGGAGCTTATAACCCTTCAAACCTCCTTTTTATGTTTAGTCTTTTTTATTAGTTTAGCCAACCACCTAGTGATCTGTAATTTAGCTTCATTATGGGTTTGCACTATAAGTAGTATGTTCTTTATAATGTGAAGTTTGGATCTCTGTTTGAGTTTCTTCTCATTTTCCTGAGTCTTTCTCGCCCAACACGTTTTCTCTAGAACCATTCATGCTGTCAAAGCAAATTTTTCCCATTACAGTCACGCTGAAGACCTTAACAACGTGTTACCATGGGTTTTTACCATTAAAGTAGCGTTGATCCCAAAAATTAGATGTTTTTAGGGTTTTTGACAGAAGATCTGGAATGTCTTGATCTCTAAAGTATTTCTCATGCTCTGTGTGCATAGAACTTGCCATTATTTTTGTTGATTTCTTATTTGTTTTCAAAATTCCATCCCATTGTTTGAAGTAGTGACAATGAATTTTGGTTGAGTCTTTAGTAATAGAAAATTATATATTACAGAGCAATGGAACACATAAAATATTGTATAACCACAAACACAGAAAGTGCATAAAACAAGAGAGCGACATAGATATATGTGGTTCACCCGATTTGGGCTATGTCCATGGAGAAACAACCAATCCTTCATTTTATATTATCTAGCAAAATGAAGAGATACAACCTACAACAAATCTATTGTAATTCCCTCTTCACTCCCACACAAACTCCTCTCTCTTTCCCACTTATAATACACATATATTCAACCGCAATACAATTCCCTCATATATAGCAAGGGGTTTCCTTCTGGGGAAAAAAAAACCATAAATTAAACATAACTTCTACCATTAGATCATCTACCTAATTAATGCCTCAAATTGACTATGAAATTACAATATTTTACAAGGAAAGTTTACATCCATTTGTAGCTTCATTGGCACTGCCCCTGAACCCCTACTAGGAGGGGGCTCATAAAATCATCATCATCCCCCTGGACCTCCCTGAGGGTGATTAAATGAAGACCAATGTTGACGTCTCATTATGAACTGGGGTCCAACATGAAAATAGCTCTAAATTAAGAAGATAATCAAGCTCCACACCCAATAATCTCCCACTTGGAGACTGATGATAACAACTCCATGCTACTTCATTTGTTGGAAAATGACTCCACTTTGGACCTAGATATTTCTCATCTTCATCATCATACTTGAAGACCAATTGAAACCGAGAAGAATTTTAGTTTCTCCCTAGTTATAACTTTTGTTAACATATCTCTAGGATTCTGGCTAGTGTGTATCTTTTCCATCTTCAACTGTCCATCTTCCAACACTGATCATATGAAATGGTACTTGAGATTTGTATTTTTAGTCTTGGAATGAAATGATGAGTTCTTTGCAAGATGAGTGGTACTCTAGTTGTCACTGTATAACCTTCCCAACTCCTGCTTCTTACACAATTCATCGAGAAACCTTTGTAACCAAATCATTTTTTTACTAGCTTCTGTAGCAACAACATACTCTTCTTCCATTGTTGAGAGTGCAACAACACTCTGCAATTTTGAAACCCAATTGACAGTTGTTCCACCTACAATAAACACATACCTTGTGGTTCTCCTTCTTTTATCTCTATCACCTATCATATCTGCATCAACATATCCCTGTAGATCAATATTTTAACCACCAAAGCATAATGCTTGATTTGTGGTACCTCTCAAATACCTGAGAATCCACTTGACTACCATCCAATGTTCTTTTCATATATTTTTTAGGTACCTACTTACAACTCCCACTGCATGTGCAATATCAAGCCTTGTGTAGACCATTGCATACATTAAGCTTCCAACTATTGATGCCTATGGAAATTTAGACATATAAACCATATCTTCCCGAGACTTGGGACACATCTCCTTACTTAGTTTGAAATGGCTAGCCAAAGGTGTAGGAACTAGTTTTGCATTCTGGATATTAAATATTTCCAACACATTTCGTATGTACCCACTCTGATACAATGTTAATTTTTGATTTTTCCTGTCTCTAGTTATTCTCATATGAAGGATTTGTTTTACAGCTGCCAAATCCTTCATTGCAAATGAATTTGCCAATTTTCCTTTTAGCACATTTACTTCCTGCATGTTAGAACCTACAACAAGAATTTCATCTACATAAAATAATAATATAATATATCTGCCATCATTTTTCCTTTTGAGATAAACACAATGATGAGAGTAACATCTAATATAACCTTGTTCAGACATAAACCTGTCAAATTTTAGATACAACTACCTTGGAGCCTATTTTAAGCCATATAAGCTCTTCTTCAACCTGCACACTAGTTTCTCCTTCCCTTTGATTGTTGGAATCGATTATATTCCTTGGAAAGTAATAATGTCTTTGTATTATGTTGGAAGTTGTCCACAATATTATGTACAAGAGTAATAAATTATATCCCATATTTATTATCGCATAGTATACTCTTGTATCCATTTATTATATAAAGAGGTGTTATTTTGGAGAATTATATCATCCCACATTCAATATGTGAGAGTAATTCCTCCACATATCTAGGTATATAATATGGTCAAGGAAGCCTCTTAAGATATATAACATTTCGTGATACTGTCACATCTTATCCCGTGCTCACAACATGCTGCCATTTGTATCGGGTTATTTGTATTTTCTATGTTTGTAAGGTTGTAGGATATTTCTAAGATAATAGAAGACAACCTTCCAACACTGATCATATGAAATGGTACTTGAGATTTTTATTTTTAGTATTGGAATGAAATGATGAGTTCTTTGCAAGATGAATGGCACTCTAGTTGTCACTGTATAACCTTCCCAACTCCTGCTTCTTACACAATTCATCGAGAAAACTTTGTAACCAAATCATTTTTTTACTATCTCCTGTAGCAACAACATACTCTTCTTCCATTGTTGAGAGTGCAACAACACTCTGCAATTTTGAAACCCAATTGATAGTTGTTCCACCTACAATAAACACATACCTTGTGGTTCTCCTTCTTTTATCTCTGTCACCTACCATATCTGCATCAACATATCCCTGTAGATCAATATTTTAACCACCAAAGCATAATGCTTGATTTGTGCTACCTCTTAAATACCTGAGAATCCACTTCACTACCATCCAATGTTCTTTTCATATATTTTTTAGGTACCTACTTACAACTCCCACTGCATGTGCAATATCAAGCCTTGTGTAGACCATTGCATACATTAAGCTTCCAACTATTGATGCATATGGAACTTTAGACATATAAACCATATCTTCTTGAGACTTGGGGCACATCTCCTTACTTAGTTTGAAATGACTAGCCAAAGGTGTAGTAACTAGTTTTGCATTCTGGATATTAAATATTTCCAACACATTCCGTATGTACCCACTCTGATACAATGTTAATTTGTGATTTTTCCTATCTCTAGTTATTCTCATACGAAGGATTTGTTTTACAGCTGCCAAATCCTTCATTGCAAATGCATTTGCCAATTTTCCTTTTAGCACATTTACTTCCTGCATGTTAGAACCTACAACAAGAATTTCATCTACATAAAGTAATAATATAATATATCTACCATCATTTTTCCTTTTGAGATAAACACAATGATGAGAGTAACATCTAATATAACCTTGTTCAAACATAAACCTGTCAAATTTTAGATACAACTACCTTGGAGCCTATTTTAAGCCATATAAGCTCTTCTTCAACCTGCAAACTAGTTTTTCCTTCCCTTTGATTGTTGGAATATATTATATTCCTTGGAAAGTAATAATGTCTTTGTATTATGTTGGAAGTTGTCCACAATATTATGTAAAAGAGTAATACATTATATCCCATATTTATTATCGCATAGTATACTCTTGTATCCATTTATTATATAAAGAGGTGTTATTTTGGAGAATTATATTATCCCACATTCAATATGTGAGAGTAATTCCTCCACATCTCTAGGTATATAATATGGTCAAGGGAGCCTCTTAAGATATATAACATTTCATGATACCGTCACATCTTATCCCGTGCTCACAACATGCTGCCATTTGTATTAGGTTATTTGTAGTTTCTATCTTTGTAAGATTGTAGGATATTTCTAAGATAATAGAAGACAACCTTCCCATGGATGCAGCCCAATTGGGTGAACCACATATATTTGATTTATTCTTTTTCCTTGTTCTCTTTATGTTCTTATTTATATGTTGATATATTGTTGGTTTCTTAGATAGATAAATATTTTAGTAAATCTAATATTCTAACATGGTATCAGAGCCATGGCTACTATGATCTAGAAATTATTCTTCTAATGTGGAATGGATAATGGATTCTGGTGCTTTTGTAATTGGTTCTAGTAATATCAATGTTGCTAATGGTCAATTGGATGATGTTTTTCATGTTCAAAACATGCCCATCAACTTACTTTATATTTATCATGCATGTCAGAAAGGTTTTAAATCTTAAGCTTGGCCTGATAAATATGTTCTTAAATATATCAGCCAAAATTACAAAATATTCTCTAATGGTCATTTTTATCATACAACTGGTTTATATAAATTTCTAGTTTTAATTTAACTAAGCAACAACCCTTTTATTCCTATGTTGATCACGCTAATGAACTAATTCAATTATGGCATGAAATATTGGGTCACTTGAATTATGGTAAAATGGAAATGCTAACTAAAATGGTTCATGGTCTGCCTAATATTTCTTCTACTACTAGTGTCTGTGAAGGATGTGTCCTTGGTAAACATCATAGAGAAATATTTGAAAAAGGTAAAGCCTGGCATGCTAAAGAACCTTTGCAATTAATTCATAGTGATGTATGTGGTCCTCTTGAAGTCCCTTCAATATCTCATGTAGTTTATTTTCTTACCTTTATTGATGACTTAGTAGAAAATCGTGGGTTTATTTTTTGAAAAATAAAAGTGAAACATTCGTAAAATTTCAAGAATTTAAATCCATGGTTGAAAATTCATTTGGTAAGAGTATTAAAACCTTTTGATATGATAATGGGGGGGAATTTGTTGAGCAATAATTTGATGCATATTTATCTAAACATGGTATTCAACATAAAAATATTGTTCCTTACACACCTCAACAAAATGGTGTTGTTGAAAGGAAAAATAGAACTTTAGTCGAAATGGATAGATGCATGCTTTATTCTAAAGGATTGCATAGGAAATTTTGGGTTGAAGCCATATATTCTTCTAATTTTATTTGAAATAGAGTTCCTACTAAAGTTTTTAATCATGTTACCCCTAAGGCAAAATGGAATGGACAGCAACCGGATATTAGTAATTTTAAGGTGTTTGGTTGTGAATGTTGGGCACATATTCCTCATGAAAAATGGAAAAAGTTAGAACCCAAATCTCACAAGTGTATCTTCATTGGTTATGATGAGAATTTCATGGCTTACAGGTTGTTTGATCCTTCTAATCAAAGTGTCATAATCAGAAGGGATGTTCAATTTCATGAAGTCTCTTCCCCACCTGAGTCTATAGAATCTCATGTTACCTTGAATTTACCAATGCCAAATGTTACTCCTATTCATGTTACTCCTTCTTCTAGTTTTGTGCCTCTTATTGATCTTGATTCTTCCTCTCCCTTAAGTATTCCACCTAAAACTCATGAAGCTCCTGAAATGACTCTTGTTCCTTTTACTCTTCCTATTTGGGTTCGAAAAACTCTTGAATATGCAGTTAGTGAGGTTGGGAATACTTCTGACACTCGTCCAACTAGATCTAACTTTGCTCTTATGACCAAAGCTTTGGCCACAGATGGTCCTACTACTTATGCTCAAGCTAAGGGTAAGCCTCACTGGGAAAAAGTTATGTCTGTTGAGTATGAATCTCTTTTGATAAACAAGACTTGGTCTCTTGTTCCTCTTCCTTTAGGAAATAATTTAGTTGATTGTAAATGGGTTTATAAAACTAATTTCACTGCAAAAGGATAGATAGAAAAGCGTAAAGCTAGATTAGTTGCAAAAGGTTTTAATCAACTTCAAGGTATTGATTATAATGAAAGTTTTTCTCCTATTACATCTTATAAGTGGGAAATTCATCAAATGGATGTTAAAAGTGCCCTTTTAAATGGTGATCTTACTGAAGAAGTTTATACGCAACAACCTCCTGGTTTTATTTATGATGAATCCCCAAGTTTAATATGAAAATTTCACAAATCTTTATTTGGTCTCAAATAAGCATCTAGGGCTTGGTATGATAAAATTGATGCATACTTATTGAATACTTGTTTTAAGCGTTATATATATGATCCAAATATGTATGTTAAGAACTTTGGTGATAATGTCCTCATTATTGTTTTATATGTGGATGATCTAATTATCACTAGAAACCATCTTGTGTTAATTCAAGATATGAAAATTTCTCTTCAGAAGCAGTTTGAGATGACAGATCTCAGTACATTGCACTATTTCTTGGCTCTTTAGATCTGGCATATCATCGATGGTATTTTTCTCTCTCAACCTAAGTATGAGACATATTTATTCGCTCATTTCCATATGAGTGATTGTAAACCTGCTCTTACGCCATTTCAATCTAGTGTAAAGTTAACTATTGAGTGCACCACTCCATTGGTTGATGCTACTCTTTATTGTCAGCTCGTTGGCAGTTTGATATATTTAACTCACAAAAAACCAGATCTCTCTTTTGCGATCAATATGGTTTCTCGATTCACGCGGTAACCTTGTCAGAGTCATTGGCATGCAACCAAGAGAATTCTTTGATATTTACAGGGGACATTGCATTATGGTGTATTTTATTCGAGCAATGCTACGATTTTAATCTTTGGTTATACAAATTCTGATTGGGTAGGTGACAGTTCTGATCGAAGGTCAACTGCTAGTTACATATTTCAACTTGGTTCAGGTCTGATCTCTTGGTCCAACAAGAAGATAAAGACTCTTTCTTTATCTTCATGTGAGGTAGAGTATAGAGCAGCCAAAGAAGCAGCTAATGAAGTTGTTTGGTTACAACATGTTCTTACTGAGCTTGATCTAGTTCTAAAATCATCCCTTGTGTTTAAATGTGATAATCAGGGTGCAATTCAGCTTGCTTATAATTTGGTATATCACTCCAAGATGAAGCATATTGACCTTAATTCTCATTATATTCGAGGTCTTGTCACCCATGTTTTCTTTCTCTGGAGTATTGTCCTACTGAGCAGCAGGCAGCCGATATCTTCACCAAATCCTTGACAGAAGTGAAGTATGTGCATTTTCATTCTTTTCTTGGGATGAGGGAAGTTGTCAACAAGGGGGAGAAATAATGACTCCTTCCTTCCTTAGTGTTAGGATGGTCCCTTCTCTCAGACATTATTAAGAGGGAGTATTGGAATATATTATATTCCTTGGAAAATAATATTGTCTTTGCATTATGTTGGAGATTGTCCACAATCTTATGTAAAAGAGTAATACATTATATTCCATATTTATTATGGCATACTATACTCTTGTATCCATTTATTATATAAAGAGGTGTTATTTTGGAGAATTATATTATCCCGCATTTAATATGTGAGAGTAATTCCTCCACATCTCTAGGTATATAATAGGGTCAAGGGAGCCTCTTAAGATATATACCATTTTGTGATACCATCACATCTTATCTTGTGCTCACGACATACTTCCTTTTGTATCGGGTTATTTGTAGTTGCTCTCTTTGTAATATTGTAGGATATTTCTAAGATAATAGAAGACAACCTTCCTGTGGATGTAGCCCAATTGGGTAAACCACATATATCTATTTTATTATTTTTCCTCGTTCTCTTAACTTTGGTCATAAGAGAAAAGTTATATCTAGTTCAACGAGTGTTGGAAGGATTTCTGACCTCACTACCTACATATTGAAGAGATTTTCCAGCCTAAAAAGGAAGAGTAGAAGGAACAGGAGTCACTTCAGGAGCTTCATGATTTTTAGGTGGAATACTTGAGGGAGAGGAAGAATCAATATCAATAAGAGGCACAGAACTGGAAGGAGTAACAAGAATAGGAGTAACATGTGTTATTGGTAAATTGAGAGTAACATGAGATTCTACAAACTTAGGTGGGGAAGATACTTCATGAAATTGAACATCCCTTCTGATTATGACACTTTGATTAGAAGGATCAAACAACATGTAAGCCTTGCAATTATCATCATAACCAATGAAGATACACTTGTGCGATTTGGGTTCTAACTTTTTCCAGTTTTCATCAGGAATATGAGCCCAACATTCACAACCAAACACCTTAAAATTACTAATATCCAGTTGACATTCATTCCATTTTTCCTCAGGGTTAACATGCTTAACATATTTAGTAGGAGATCTATTTAAAATAAAATTATCACAACAAATGGCTCCAATCCAAAATTTCTTATGCAGTCCTTTATAATAAAGCATACATCTATCCATTTCAACTAAAGTTCTGTTTTTTCCTTTCGATCTTTTGTTGAGGCGTGTAAGGAACAATCTTTTGATGTTGAATACCATGATTAGATAAATATGCATCAAATTATTACTTAACAAATTCCCCCCCATTATGAGATCACAAGGTTTTAATACTCTTACCAGATGCATTTTCAACCAAGGATTTAAATTCTTGAAATCTTACAAATGTTTCACTTTTATTATTCAAAACATAACCTCAAGATTTTCTTCTAAAGTCATCAATAAAGGTATGAAAATAAACTACATGGGATATTGAATTAACTTCAAGAGGACCACAAATACCACTATGAATGAATTGCAAAGGTGCTTTAGCATGCCAGGCTTTACCTTTATCAAACATTTCTCTATGATGTTTACCAAGAACACATCCTTCACAAACACCAGTAGTAGAAGAAATATTAGGCAAACCATGAACCATTTTAGTAAGTATTTTCATTTTACCATAATTCAAATGACCCAATATTTCATGCCATAATTGACTTAGTTCATCAGCATGAGCAACATGGGAATAAAAGGGTTTTCTCTTAGTTGAATTAAAACCAACAAATTTATATAAAGCACCTGTATGGTCAACAGGACCAAAAGAGACTACTTTGTAATTTCGGTTAATATATTTAAGAACATATTGATCAGGCCAGCTTCAAATTTAAAACCTTTCTGACATGCATGATAAATAGAAAGTAAGTTGATGGGCATGCATTGAACATGAAAAAAATCTTCCAATTGACCATTAGTAACATTAATATTACCAGAACAAGTTACGGAAAGTTATTTACCGTCACTAATAGAAAATTTCTGAGATGAATGCTTATTAACGTCATAAGATGTAAATAAAGAAGCATTACCATTCATATGTTTAGAAGCACCAGAATACATTATCCATTCCACATTAGAAGAAGAATTGCTAAATGAAACAAAAAATGCAAATAAAGCTACTTGAGATTCATTAGAATTTTTCTTGTTAGCTTTAGCCATTAAACGTTTCACTTTAAAGAAATTCTTTTTAGGATGGTTAGTTTTACCACAATTCTTACAAGGATCATACAATTTCTTCCTCTTACTAGTTTCATGATGTGCATGAGAAGGATGACCATTATTATTAGTATGATTAGAAGTGTGTGAATACGAACATTTAGCATTATTAAAACTTTTCTTAGGATTCTTATTATGTGCCATACGAGATTTATTAGATGAGACTTGTCCTTAATAAATCAAACATTCTTACTCCTTAATCAACCCTTTACAGAAATCATCAAAAGCAGGTTTCGTGGTACTTTGAGACAATTCAAGAGCCCTATTCCTAGTTTGGATGAACATGTCAAAACAATATGACAATTTTTTTTCTACAAGAATGATAAGGGAAGTGCTTGTCTTTTTGTGATCTTTTCCACAATTATTTGATTTTTCATTTAAGGTTTTCAATTCAGCAAGATATAATTCTACCCTATCAAAATTAGTAGTATCTAGCTCATGAATCTTCTTTTCAAGGTAATGAGTAGAAACATCATCAGATTTATCAAATAAAGAAGCAAGAATTATCCATACCTCAACCGAGTTGTCTTTTGCCTCAATACTCACTTGAAGACTATCCAAAATTGTTTGACCAATGAGCCCTTTTTCTTGATCACACTTTTCTTCCCATTTAATCAAGGCTTGAGCATCTATAGGTTTCTTGTGTTCACCATTAACCAACCTCCATAGATTCTTACGCCTGAGAACATCAATCATTGTCCATTTCCATGCAATATAGTTAGAATTGAAAAGTTCAGGAACAGAAGCTACTTCTGAAGTCATAATGATAGAAATTTTGACAATAAATATAAACCCAAATGCAAGAAATGACAAGAGAAAAAGTGGATAGAAAACTGTAAATTTCTATAGTTCATTCTGTTGTCACCAGAAAACTTGAAAAAAACGTTAATCTTAAATCAACGATAATTTTTCTTCTAGTACTCCATTTGAGTTGATTTTTTTCTAAAATTGGGTAGCTTGGTGAGAGGAACACAAATATCTACTCTATTCGGGGAAATTCTGCATAGAAGGTAACAGATCTGACAAAAAAATGTTGAATGTCAAAACAAAACACACTCAATAATGCTCCAAATGATTATTATAACCAGTTTTTGGAAATGGTGCAGCCACTCTTCATCCACTTATGTGGATGAAATTTTGATCTGAACCCTCGATCCGCCAATATTCCACCCTGCAAAAAAAGGACCAAAAAACTAGACGAAAATCACAAATATTACAACTGGAAGATAGATCTCCTTGAGGAGAATCCAAAGACCATATAGATCTTATAGAAAAACAATCAAGACCCCCTTGAAAAAAGAAATTCTACAAAAAGCTACATAACAAAGTTAGGGTTATGAGAAAAAAAACTCAAATATGTATGATCATGCCCAGATCTAAAGAGAAGCCTAACAGAAACCAGATAGAAAAAAAATGTACAAAAAAGAATGAGTGCCCAGGTAACAAAAAATGAATATAGATGTTGATGGTTAAATTCAAAGAAAATTCTAGATCATAGTAGCCATGGCTCTAATACCATGTTATTATTAGGGGGGATTGTTGGAATATATTATATTCCTTGGAAGGTAATAATGTCTTTGTATTATGTCGGAAGTTGTCCACAATCTTATGTAAAAGAGTAATACATTATATTGCATATTTATTATGGCATAGTATACTCTTGTATCCATTTATTATTTAAAGAGGTGTTATTTTGGATAATTATATTATCCTACATTTATGTGAGAGTAATTCCTCTACATCTCTAGGTATATAATATGGTCAAGGGAGCATCTTAAGATATATACCATTTTTTGATACCATCACATCTTATCCTGTGCTCACAAAATAGTACCATTTGTATCGGGTTATGTGTAGTTTCTCTCTTCGCAAGATTGTAAGAGATTTCTGGAGATAATATAAGACAACCTTCCCGTCGGCATAGTCCAATTGGGTGAACCACATATATATGTTGTATTCTTTTTCCTTGCTCTCTTTCTCTTCTTATTTATATGTTGATATATTTTTGGTGTCTTAGATAGATAGCTAGTTTAGTAGATCTAATATTCTAATATTGACCTCATATCCTTAGGGTTGCTGCATATAGATCTCTTCCTCAAAATCCCCATGGAGAAAGGCCATGTTTAAATCTAACTGCTCAATATGGAAATCGTTTGTTGCTACTAAACTTAAAAATTTTTGATTGAATTCATTTTAACAACAGGAGAAAATATTTTATCAAAGTCTATACCTCTTTTCTGTGCAAACCCCATCACCACAAGTCTATATTTATACTTTTTTTTTACCTCCATGTTCTTCCTTCAACGTGTAAACCCATTTATTCTGCCATGTTGTTTTACCTGCAAGAATATTGACTAAGTCCCAAGTCTGGTTATATACCAAGGAGTCCATCTCTTCCTTAATGGATAGCTCCTGCTTCTTCTTGGTTTCTACCTGCATTGCTTCTTCATAAGATTTTGGTTCTCCAAAATCAGTAAAAAAATACATAATATAATGAAGGAGAGTATCATTCATGGGGTCTACTTATCCTAGTAGATATTCTAACATCACTTTCAGGTGTTTGATGTGCTTGTTTTTGTTGTTGTTGTGGTTGTTGATCATTATGTTTTCAGACACCTTTACTTTTTATGTGATATCAACAAGCACTATGTATTCTTTGTTTTCTTTTTCTTGTTTCTTTTCCTACATCTAATCCTTATAGAAAACCTTTTCATTGAATATGACATCTCTGCTCCTAATGATTTTGTGATTTTCATAATCATAAAATTGATAATCAAAATCATTAAAACCATATCCAATAAAGGTACATTTCTTTGATTTTGCCTAAATAGTTGTTCTGTTTTCTTTATTAATGTGGACAAAGGCTTCACAACCGAAAGTCTTAAAAATGAGCAGTTTACCTTTTTGGCTATCCATGCCTCCTCTAGAATACCACCATCCAAGGAACTTGAAGGACCTCTATTTATTAGATAAAAAACAATATTTACAACATCTACCCAAAATTGTAAAGGCAATCTTGCATGCAATCTCATGCACCTTGCATCCTCCATGATTGTCCAGTTCATCTTTTCTAATACACCATTTTCTTGTGGTTTTCCTAGAACTTTATTCTCTCTATGAATTCCATGCTCTAAATAGTACTTATCAAACTCTTTCTTGCAATATTCACCTCCATTGTCTGATCTGAGACGCTTCAATCTTTCTCCTGTCTCATTCTCAACCAAAGCTTTCCATTTCTTAAAATTATCCAATACATCAAATTTATTTCGAATACAATAAATCCAAGTTTTTATGGTTGCCGCATCAGTTAAATAGCAAGAGCCACTGAGAGATGATACCTGAGAAGGTCCTCATACATCTGTATGCACAAGCTCTAGTTTTTCATTCTTCTTTTCTTTCCCAACTCTCAGAGATCTGACTCTTATATTTTCCATAAACACAATTCTCACAAAATTCCAAATTGACATGCTTCAAACCTGGCAACAAATTTCTTGAGTGGAGAACTTGCATCCCCTTCTCACCCATGTGCCCAAGCCTATGATGCCACAATGATGTATCTACTCCTATAGAGGTTAAAGCATTAAGAGAATTAAAAATAGCATTGCATAAATACAATGTACCAACCTTTTCGCCTTTTTCTATTACTAGGGCTCCTTTAGTGACCTTCTAGGTTTTATCTGTAAAAGTAGTTACACAACCTTCACCTCCCAAATACCCTATAGAAATTATATTTTTCTTTAGATCTAGAACATGCCTTTCCTCCTTCAATATCCATTGGTTTCTATTTTTCTATTTTATGAAAACTTTACCCATTCCTATGATTTTACAGGGCTTATCATCACCCAAACAAACTTGTCCAAAATCTCCTTGAGCATAATCATGAAAATATTTCCTATTAGATGTGGCATGGAATGAGGCCCCTGAATCTACCATGTAGGCATCAATAATATTTTCTAATGAAAAAAAAAAGCATCTTGCAACACATCACCTGTCACATTTGCTTCAAGATTATTTTCTTGTTGTGTGTCTCCTTCTTTTCCCTTACAAGACTTATAGTCTTTCTTCAGGTGTCCTTTCTTCCCACATTTCCAGCACACTATCCCCTATCTGGACTTGGATCCACCTGTCCTTGACTTACTGTGATATCCTGGGCTCTTTCCTCTTTCCATTTTTCTTTCCCTACTCTCTGCAATCAAAGCATTACCTGATCTCTTACCAAAGCTTTTCTGTCGCATTTCCTCGCTAAGGATTGTACCGAAAATATTATCAAAATTTATATTACTAGATCTAGAGGCAGAGTTACTAATAACCACAACTAAACCATCCCAACTTTCTAACAATGAGCACAAAAATAACATAACCCTAACTTCATCATCAAAATTTACCCCTACAGAACATAACTGACTGGTAGCCGTATTAAATTCATTTAAATGATTAGCAATAGATCCATCTTCTGACATATTCATATTAAATAAATGCTTCAAAAGAATTACCTTGTTTGAGGCCGAGGGTTTTTCATATAGTTTTTCCAATATTGACATTAAACCCTCTGTTGTTGTTTCCTTCGAAATATTAAAGGTTACTGACGCTGCTCAGCACAACTGTATTGTTCCAAGTGCCTTTTTGTCAAGAATATCCCATTCTCTGTTTGACATACTCATCAACTTCTTTGTCTTTCTGTTCAATGGTAGGTACATATCTTTCTGATACATATAATCTTCCATCTGCATCTTCCACAATTGGTAGTTTTGGTCGTTAAATTTTTCGACCCTAAATCTACCATCTTCTGCCATTTCTCCCGTTTGAGCCAGTAACCCTTCTCTCCTACAATTTTAGTGGCCAAATAGACATCGAAAATGCATAAAATAAGAAAGATACAAAGATATACATGGTTTACCCAATTTGGGCTACGTCCATAGAAAAAAAACCAATTCTTCCTTTTATATTATCCATCAAAATGAAGAGATATAACCTACAACAAATATATTTTAATTCCCTCTTCACTCTCATACAATCTTCTTTCTCTTTCTCCCTCCAAATACACATATATTCAACTGCAATACAATTCCCTCATATATAGCGAGGGTTTTCCTTCTATTGTACTGTCCAACAACCCCCATTTTAATATATTATAAATTCACTATGAAATTTATTATATTAAAATAGGGACCCTTCATTTTAGAAAAATATTATAATCAAAGTTTAATACTTATGTTTTTAAATTAAACCTTGATTATCCCAAAAAACCAAATTTTAATAGCCCCTGAGATCAAAACTATACTTAGGCTTAAAAAACCTTAAGTAGTCAAAAATATGGGTTATTTAAACAAAATAAATCAGAGTTTTAATCCCCTAATGTTGAAATCTTAACAAACTCCAACTCATCCCATCTCCCCACATTACAAATAAATAAAGTGACAAAGGCTCAAGATACATCTACCAAACTCCATTGCGATTGCGATTAAACTGGACCCAAAGGGAAAATATATATCCCAATTCATAGGTCCCTACATCCATAACAGTCACAAAAGGTTCCAAAGCACTAAAGTATGAGCCTTAACTGATTGTGATATGCAATATCAATCTAGACCTGACCATAGATTTAAATCCACCAAGTTAAAATATCACATCCATACCCCACATTGCAAGTCTCATAAGGCACTAGACCACTCCACCAAACTCCATTGTGATTGGGATAAAAACTGGACCCGTGGGGATTATCCAATACAAACCATAAAACCCTACGTCCATGACTACCACAAGTTTAAAAAAAGAAGAAGCTTAAGCCCACTACACATTGTCGATTGTGATATGCAATATAACCAGAACCACAGAGATTATCAACTTAATTTCATTTAAATATCGTGTCTGGAGCTATCGCAAGAACCATTGCATTTGTCGATTGCAATATGTGATTAAGCTAAGAACTACGGGATTGAAAAATCAATTTCATTTAAATCACGCATTCAGAGCTATCAGAGTATCCAAGAGTCTAAAGGTTCTGCTCGCTACACACTGTCGATTGCAATATGAGATATAACTAGACCTGTGGGGATTATCAACTTCATTTCATTTAAATCCCATGTTTGAAGCTATTTCAAGAACCCTTTCCTTTTCCTATTGCTATATGTGATAAGGCCTGACCTACCAGGATTATACATTATGATTTATATTTATATCGTGTCCGGACCCTATACCGCAATCAAAAAATTCTAAAAAGGTCATGCCTCATCCCAACACCGATTGCGATATGATGTCAGCAATGACGTCAAATCCACATTATCACCATCTCACCTTCCACGTCACTTGTCAGTCACCACATCATTTTCAACATCACCATTTGACATCATCCACCATGTCATAGTGACATCATTACTATGTCATCCTAGACATCACCGCGGGATCCCACAATCACAAAATTTAAAGGGACACGACTTATAATAAACCTTTCACCCTAGCTGATTTGTGATTTGTGATTAGAGCGAACCTGATGGTATTATTCACTCCAACTCATACATACCCCGCATCCACAGCTATCATGAATAATAAAAGAACATTGTTTCTTTATCTCCTACCCATTTTGATTGCGATTGTGGTTTTATTTGAGAAGGCCCTTTTTTTGGATTTTATATGAAATACTCTCGAGCTGTATTGATTGCGATTATTCTAAAGTCTTGCCCCAAAAATATAATTTTTGATAATCCGTAAAGCTCCACCTCCTCACTCAACGTTCCTCTCAATGATGTCTATGTCATATTTATTGTGCTCTACGTTTTCCTGATTTCTTGCAAAAGTGATTTGTTTCACATAAAACTCACTTATCAGTCTTATTTATTTCCATCTTATCAATTCTTGTTTTCAATGTTCAGGTTCATGACAGAGAAAGACAATTGTGTTGATCAATGGCATATCAGTTCAAACACAGAGACAGGCATCCAAAGAATTCGATGAAACAAATGAAGCTAATGATGATAATAGACCATTTTCAAAAACTTCTACCAAAGTACTATTTTCCTTTAAGCATTGTTGAAGGGATCTGTTTAATGCCCTCAACATTCTACACAATAGATTAGAATTTTTTTCTTCTATTTAAGCTTAGCTATTGTAGTAAATAATGGTCCTAAATTTTATGAAGAAAGGCTTACGAAAGCTCGCATTATTGTACTTTCATACTTTTCTCAATAGAATGACTGGAACATTGCTTTTCGAATTTTCATAAAGAATTTTGAGAAGTTGCGCTATTGTACTCCTAGAATCATCTTTGTGAGAAGGAATAAACTGCTACTATTTCTTTTATGAATTGAGCAAAGTATATCTGGTATTTCTATCATTTTACCTCTATTTTGTTCATAAGTAAATAGTAAAGTTATCTTTTTGAATTGCTTATTACTTGATATTTAAAGAACAATGTTACATGTATTCACTATTAATCATGTTCTCATTGATATTTTTATACATGTTAAGAAATTTTCTCTGATATTATAAATGCAATATGAGTTTACACATTATTGTGATTAACTACTTAATAAAACTAATCATCTTGAAATAAGTTTCATTTCCATCAATGTTTGAGCAATCTATATTGTCATTTACTAAGGAAAATCATTATAGATCACATCTAGATAAAAGTTAAACAATCTTGGGTTATAGAATAGATTAATGCAATTATTTTTCAATTTGATTTGTTGCTACAAATCCATATATTTCACTGTGCTATAGGAATTACACATTCATTCAATAATCTTTCATTGGGAAATTGGTCCCATTATCCCTAGTTTGAGCCACTACTTAAACGGAAAAGGAGTTGTCTTAAGGTTCCGACCGGGTGGTTTTCCCCTTGTGTTGAAGCAGTGATTTTTGACACCTCAACAATTTTTGGCACTAGAAGGAGATCATGTAGACTATGAATGGCAAGTAATTCCAACCAAAAACAAAAGGCCACTCCAAGAGTCATTCTCCTTCCAAATCTCCTACAACTTCCAGATTCCCTCCAAAATCTCTTACTTTTAGATCAAAAGTTGTACAATCACCTCCCAAGTCTCCTAGAATACTTCCCAAGGTAATCCCTATGGATTATACTCCAGAATCACCAAAAATTAAATCTTTGATAAAGAAATTAGAAGACATCTCCATTCCAATAGAAAAGTCTGAATCATCCAAAGATTCTGAAGGAAGAATAACTTCTATTTTTCAAGGAATTGGTGTTTTAACTCAGTCCCAAAGTGAAAAATTTGGCATCCTTCCATTTGAATTTCCACTTCAATCCCACCGATCTAAAACTGCTACATCAGATTCCCAAACATATACTAGTGAGATTACCTCATTCTCTCATTCACCATCATCTCCATTTCTTCCTTTTTCATTTCCTTTTTCTCTACAATTCACTTCATCTATTTCCATTTCCTCAACACAAAAAACTAGTTTTGCCTCAAGAATTACTATCACAGCTACTAGTTCTTCCTTCATTACATCCACCTCTCCAACTGTTACAATGGCAGCCAGACCATGGTCCAATCCGAGAGTTGTTCAAATGCTAGCACCACTTCATCCTCTACCAAAACATCTTGAAAGATGGCTTCCCAAACTCAATCCTGATGATGGGTTACCTACTGAAGAACACCTTCACAACTATATGTTAGCCATCAATCTTAATGGGGTATATGAAGAAGATGTTATTGTTAGATTATTCCCATACACTCTTACAGGATCAGCAAGGTCTTGGTACTTTTCATTACCAGCCAATTCTATTGCTAATTGGGATATTTTTGAAATACAATTTTTTATTAAATTTGGTGATGATCAGTCAACTACATCTCTAATCAATGAACTTTCAAATTTAAAAACAAATTCAGGGGAAAAGATAAAAGATTTCAATTCTAGATTTAAAAAATTGTTAGATAAAATCCGAGCTACTTCTAGACCTGGTGTCGATGTACAAATTGAATGATATATTTCATCTCTTCCTTCTGACATAGGAATTTTTGTAGATAGAGATAATAAAAATACCTTGGTAGATAACATGAAAGAAGTTGTGTCTATAGAGAAGGGGATAAATGCACCAGAAAAAAAAAATGATCAGAAAGACAAAAAGTTAAAAATAGTTACATTTAAGGATGAAACTAAAAAGAAAGCACCTAAAGATCCCTTTGATCTTGAAGGCTTACAACAAGTCCTTAAAACTTTGTCTAATGAGATGGTAGAGATAAAAAAAACAAGTAGATGAATCCTCTTCCAAAAAACCTTTTAGACCATTCAGAAGAAATCAACCACCTAATCCACAACCTCCAAACACAATCTCTAATGCAGAAACTCATGATGAGATGAGTAAGAAGCAACATTTTCTGCTAATGAATCCCATGATGACCAAATAGCTGAGTTAAATGGAATGTAGGAATTTATGCTTGAATCCTATTTCTGATAGTGAAAATAAATATGAAGCATTACTATTAGCACAAGAAGTAAAGGTTTATTTGGTCCTAAACAATCAATTCAGAAACAAAAACCTCCAACTTCCATTGCTAAAGATAAATCTTTCGTTAAAAAATCCACTTCCACTTCTCCCTAAGAGATTCCTATTGAAATGTGGCAACAAGAATATTCCAATTTAATTTGTCCTTGAATTAAATTGTGAATTTAAATCGAATTTAGTCTTAACAGCTACTTGCAAATAATTAATTAATTCATTTTGAATTAATTAGTTGGAAAAATTCAAGTTAGAAGTCTTTCTAAAGTCATGCAAGTGTTATCCCTTAAATTAAGCAGATAAGCCTTAAGTTAAGGAGATAAGATTGAGTTATATTTGAGTTGTAATTAGTTAACTCAGTTTACTGAGTTAAGTCTAGTTAAATTAGTTCCAAACTGTTTGAGGAACTAATAGAGAGATAACAGTCAGTTGATGCATGCATGCACTCAACTAGTGTACTCCAGTTAACTGAAGATTCCCTCATCAGTAACTCATGCATGTCTATTCTGAGAAAGACCCATTTGATATAAATGTCAAGGAAAATGTACTATCAGTTGCATGTGTTTTCTTATAAAGAAAACTAACGCATGCAGAAGGAATCAATTCCTTGAGGATTGCACAATTTTGACAGTGTGTGAGATCAAGAGATCGTTCACTTGGTAAATCGAGTTTTTCCACTTGGTTGAAGGAGATTATCCCAAAGGAACAATGCAAGGAAATAAGAGCTTGGAGGGTAGAGAGGAAGGCTTGAAAGAAGCTTTGATTTCCTATGCACATCTGTGAGGGTTGTACTGAGAGCTAAGGCTTTGTATGATTCCTATATATTTCCACCTTGTATGATAATACAGACAGTGGGGTTTTTACTTGAGGCTTTTCCAAAGTATTTTCATGTGTATTGTGCATTAATTCTTCTTCTTCTGGTTATATGTGTTTAGCTCGATATTTAAGCTTGCGAAAAGCAAAATTTGATAGTAGAAGTAGGTTATAGTATTTTTCTTTGATTTATATTGCATTATCGGGTTAACCTACATAGAAGATTTTCTACATGGTATCTGAGGGAGATTTGTAGAGAATTTGCAGAATTTCTACATGGTATCAGAGCCAATTTTATTGGAGTTGTGAACAGTATACAGAGAAGAGAATTTGAAGTTTGAATTTTGTTGAAAATAGCAACAAGAAATGCTAAAAATAGCATTTATAGATAGCATTTTAGGATATATTCCAACTTTAATTTGTCCTTGAATTAAAATTCAAATTTAGTCTCACCAACTGTTTGAAAAATAATTAATTAATTCATCTTGAGTTAATTAGTTGGAGAAATTCAAGCTAGAAGTCTTTGTGAAGTCATGCAATAGTTATCCCTTAAACTAAGGAGATTATCCCTTAATTAAGGAGATAAGGATGAGTTGTATTTGAGTTGCAATTAGTTAACTTAGTTAACTGAGTTATGTCCAATTAAATTAGTTCCAAACTGTTTGAGGAACTAATTGTGAGTTCAGTAAGTTAATGCATGCATGCATGTAACTAGTGTACTCCAGATAACTGAATATTCTCTCATAAATAACTCATGCATGTCTATTCTAAGAAATACCTAGTTGAGATTAAAGATAGGGAAATTGTACTATCAGTTGAAGGAATTTTCCTATAAAGGAAACTCATCCATGTAGAACGAACAAGGTTCCTTGAGGATTGCGTAGTTCTGATAGTGTGTTAGAGCAGTGTGTGAGAGCACTGTTACACTAGGTGAAGGAGATCATCCCAGAGGTAACTGTGCAAGGAAATAGGAGCTTGGAGGGCAGAGGAGAAGGCTTGTGAGAAGCCTAGATTGCCTATGAGCATCCAGGAGGATTGTACTAAGAGTTGGATAGCTGTGAGAGCTAAGGCTTTGTGTAATCTTGATGTATTTCCACCTTGTATGATAATACAGATAACGGGGTTTTTTAGTTGAGGCTTTCCCCGGAGTATTCATCTATGTTTCATGTGTGATTGTTTCTTCTTCTCTGTTATATGTGTTATGTTTGATCTTGCTCAAATCGATTAAGCTTCCACAAGTTTGATAGTAGAAGTATATTAAGTATTTTGCTTTAGTACATTGCATAATGAGATTAATCTACAGTGAGAATTTCTACATGGTATCGGAGGAAAGGTGATCAGAGCTGTGAACAACATATTGAGAAGGGAAAAGTTTGAAGTTTGAAGTTCTTTATTGTAGGTACAAAATTGGTTTCTTATCACACCTCAAAATTCACCAATGGTGTTCAATGTCTTGACACTTGAGAATGCCCTAGATGACAGCTCGAATTACATAGCATAGAAGGATCGCATGGAAGCGGTATTAGAAGACAATGGTTTGAATAATTTCATTGATCAAGAAGTCCCCAAGCCAACAGTAGCTAATGCCCAAAAATTAGCGGAATGGAAGAAGTGTGTGACAAGAGTGAGGAGGATTCTTCTGGAGGGAGTTTGAGACCATATTGTCTCAAGTTTCCATGGGAAGGAGACTCCATTTTCAATATGGAAGACATTGAAGGACCTATATCAGAACAACAATGACCAGAGGAAATTGGCATTGAAGGAAAAGCTTCGAAAAATCAACTGTGAAAAGGGCGAAACGATTTCTACATATCTGAACAAGCTCACCACCTGCGGATATGAGCTTGGAAGTGTAGGAATAATGACAATCGATGATGATATGTTGAGTCTTGCTCTCCTTGGTATTCCTAAGATTTGGCATAGCTACCAATACTTAGTGAATGGAAGAAATAAACTGTCGGATTGGGAATGACTATGGTCCAATCTCATGCAGTCAGGAGGAGCACACGAGATGGTTCTTCTTCCAAGGAGGATAAAAAAAATCTAGCATTAGTGCGTAAGGCAAGGAAAGGGAAGGACAAGGATTCTTATCCCAAATCAAGTTCTTCTCATGGAGGGAAGAAGGGTGACAAATCTAAAGTGAGATGGGCCATTATGTGATTAATTGTCCATTGAAGAAGTCCAAGAAATGATCCTTGGAAGGATCTGAAGGTGAGGCATTGGCATCTCAGTTCGAGATGGACTTAACCCTCATCGCCTGCATGGTTTCATCAATGATGGGTTGTGCTTGGTTTCTTGACAGTGGAGCCTCATTCCACATGACTGGCGATAAAAAAAAATTCAATACCTTGGAGGAGAAATACCTCAAGATACTCTGTTATGAAACCAACTCATAAAAAGATAGAAAATATAGTTGAACGCCTTAGAATTCAGCCTCTTCGAGGGGGAAACCTCCTTTACATTACACAAATGAAAAATTCTTGGATGATTCAAATGAAAAACCCTTCTTTCTATATATAGGAGTCTAAGGAGTCACAATATAACCTAGCCAACCTAACAATAATAATATAAAGCCACAAAAATAACAATAAAGGGATTTTATGGGGCACAGTAATAACAATGTGGGGACAATAGGGGCACAACAATATTAATAAGGGATACAACTACAATAGTAATGGGGTAATCACTAGTATTATAGGAACCTAACATGCCCTTCTCCTTCAAAAAAGCGTTGTCCTCAACGCTAGAGTAGTTCTGGATGCTTCTGTATAAAATTCTCATCCTCCCATGTGGAATCTTCAGCGGATAAGTTCTTCCACTTGACCCATTTCATAGTGTCGATTTCTTGTTTCTATGACTGCTTCTAGTTCCAATATAACTTTTCCTTCCTCGTCAAGTTCTGGCAATATTGTTTGAACTGGGAGCTTGTCACTTATAACCTTCTTTAAACATGAAACATGGAAAACTGGGTACACTCGAGAAGCTGCAGGAAGCTCCAATTTGTATGCCATCCTACCAATCTTTTGCAACACCTTGTACAGACCATAATACTTTGGTGATAATTTATTATCCTTCTTAGCTTGCTTGAGGGACATTTGTTTATATGGTTGTAGCCATAAGAATACCCAATCGCCTACACAAAACTTATTTCGCTGCGATGTTGATCTGCCTATTGTTTCATTCTATTATGTGCCAACACGAGGTTATCCTTTAAGAGTTGGAGGAATTGTTGTTGATGTTCGATGTGATGTTCCACTACTTGAACCTTAGAATTTTCTCTTAAATATGATGTGACGGATGGTGGCTGATATCCATAAAGTGCTATAAATGGGGTCATTTTTGTTGTTGTATGGAAGGAAGTGTTATACCACAATTCAGCCAGAGGTAACCATTTGACCCATTGTGTCTATTTATCATATACAAAGCAACGACGATATCCTTCCAATCTTTTGTTTACTATCTCAGTTTGCCCATCAGATTGAGGATGATAAGATGAGTTATGAGCTAGTACCAAGACAAGAAAATAATTTTGTCCAAAAATTTCCAGTGAAAATGGGATCTCTGTCACTTACAATAATCTTTGGGTTTCCATGTAGCTTTTGAATTATTTCCATAAATTCAGTAGAAATTGTACTAGCTTTAAATGGATGCAATAATGCACAAAAGTGTGCATACTTGGTAAGTCTGTCAACTATCACCATGATGACACTTTTTACCTCAGACTTGGGTAAACCTGTGATAAAATCCATTGAGACCTCCTCCCAACGTTGGCTTGGAATGGATAAAGGTTGTAATAGACCTGGTGTCTTAATTGTTTCAATTTTATTTTGTTGGAAAACCAAACATTCCGCCACAAACTTTTGAATATATGATTTAAGTCCATCCCAAAGAAAATCCTTCTTAACCCTATGGTAAGTTTTTAAAAATCCTGAGTGCCCTCCTAAGGGAGAAGTGTGCAATTCCATAAGAATCTTTTGTTT
>APFE031571770.1:0-14086 GCA_000404065.3 Pinus taeda | reverse complement strand
TATGGAGGTAAGTGCAACACATGTGCATCCTCTTGACATCATGATTTGCCTTGTCCAATGGACCTTTGGCTTCTTGCTCTTTTTCTTCAAAATTTTCCTGTATTCTGGCCATTCTCTTCCAACATCTACAAACATGATGGTTATCGAAACCACAAAAGGAACATGCAATTATCTTCCCATATCTATGTGGAAATTTATCATGCTTTGCAAAATCAAAAGGAAGATGATTAGAACCAGATTTATACCTTTCTCTTTCACCTTTATTGCCTTCATGAGGAGGTGAAGCAGATGAAGAAGTGGCTCCCTTTACAACGCCATCAATCTCTTCAAGGTTGTCAGAGTTTTCACAACTCCCTGGTTCAAGTGTGTGCTTCTGAACACCTGCATCTTGCAAGTGATGTTTCAGGCCATTGCATTCCTCCTGAATACAATCTTCACACTCTTGAGGTAGAAGACCTGCAGTGCAACTCCTTCTTGGAGTTGTTTCAATGGCCTTCATGGCAGCTTTGGAACTTTCTCCATAAGACTCTCCATAGCCAAGACCCAAATACTTAGGCCTTTCCTCAACTATTATTGGCTCAACAATACCTTGTGCATGTTTACCCAAGCCCTTTCCTTCATAGCCCATCTTGGACATTAGCTTGGAACCTATGCCTCTAGTATGTTTTTCAAAAGAACCAATATAACCATTCTTAGAAGAATTTGAACAAACTGGAATGGTTTACCTCTTCTTCAAGTTGTTACTTGACCAAGGCATCTTTGGCAACAAAGAGCTGTGACTCCAACTCATGCATCCTTTTCAAGTTCATATTTTCAATATGAAGTTGCCTCTCCATTTCCTGCAATTTGTCAGAAAGCATATGCTTCTCTTCCTCCACAGAATTCAACTGCTCTCTAGGTATGCTACTCTTCCTTCCATCCTCATACATTTCCCTCACCTTGTCCATCATGATGAACAAGTCTTGCTTCATGTCTCCATCAAAGAATCTTGTGATGAAGGAGGAATTTGAGGATACACTTGTATAAGTTGTCATTATGCCAATGAACAAAATAACTTCAAACAAGACTAACAAAGAGCTTATCCAAGCAACCTTTTGCAACAAACCTCTCGTGCCTCAAGGATTGTTGTGAGGTCCTTTGGGATAGAATAATGCCTTCAGCCGTTCTTCCTTCTTGTCCTTCCTGGACTGAGCTATCAATAGCTTTCCCTTCACCTCTGCAAACTCAAACAATAGTCAATCTGCAACAAGCATACAATCAATCAGAAAATCAATCCTTGACTACCCAAACACCTTTCAGACAAGCAATATTTTTCTCTGTCAATCAAGCATTACGATCTGATACCACTTGCTCTGGTATAACCAGCTTTGATATCACCTTCTTGAAGGTGGGGTTAATCAATCTCAAGCTCTGATACCACCTGATCTGAAGATGGGGCACTAGAGGCTTCTTGTGAGATTACAAGAACCTCTCTCACTTCCAAATCTTAATTATTCCCAAGAAAACTATGATTAACCAATGTGGAACTAATAATGTGCTTAGCAATAAGGTGTATGCTTATGTTTATTTTAATTGATTATATGCTTTAAAATATGTTGTTTGTGTTGATATGTAAATACATGTAACAATGCAACAGTGCAGCAAATAACAAACACATGGACAACAATATTAATTTAGAGTTCACCCAAAACTCTTGGGCTATGTCTCCTTGAGCTCTAGTCAACTTGACTAGGCTCTTTGGGATTATGGCATCAGTTCTTTTACAAGCTCCACACTCAAATCCACTGTTTTTCATAGAAACAATTGGCTTAGAACACCATCTCAGCCCTGGCTCTGAAGCTCTCGGCTTTCTGGCTCTCGGCTCTCGCTTTGGCTCTCGGCTCTAGCTCTTGGCTCTTGGCTCTGGCTCTGGATCTTGGCTCTGGCTTGTCTGAGCTCTCTCTCTCGGCCTTTGCGTGCATCAATGGTTCGCTATACCTCCCGGTGACCTTTAGCAACCTTCCAGCGACATTTTGCAGCTTTGCTGCCAGTCAATCGTGCTCTCTGGCTTTTCACTCTCTCTCTTAGCTAACAGGTCTCCTTCAGCGACCTCCCGTACTTGCCAATTTGGCTTTCTGCTCCTTTGAGGCATTTTTCCCAGATTGTGGCTTCCCCAACTATTTCTATGCATGTACTCATCCCTCTGTGGCTCTGCGGTTTCTCTGCTCCTTGTCCATTCAAATCCCCTCTAAGCGTTAAACAATCATTGTCAAATGCCTTCAAGCATGGTGGCCACCTTTTTTTAAACGGAAAGGACCACTGGCGTGGTTGAAATCCTCGGGAACATGTTTCCCTGTTTACACAGAGAAATACACTAAAAACACACAGAAACTCTTTCTATTGGACTTCAAAAATCATCAAATCCGCCCTATAATCCTTTTGGATACACCTTTGGTCGTTATCGCAAGCCCATCGTTGATCTGGGTGATCTTTGATCCAATGGTTGATATTCATTTCGGGTGGCTTATGTGTAAGGAGATTACCTGCCTGAAAAAATAGTTTTCTCTCTCTGGCGCCAAGCCACGTGTTGGCAAGTGTATGAGATCAGGCGGAGCCTGTCCAATACCACTTACCGCCTGAGGCCCACCCGAAATCCCGCTCATTATGGAATTCAAATAATATAAAGCTGCATGTCTAAACATTTCGGGTCCGTTTTATCACTCCGGGCATATTTCCTTTGTATTTTGTTTATTTAATGAAAATGTGAAAATACATAGAAAACCCCTTTTTACCAAAACTCAAAATATATATATTCGCATCCATAAACCCTTTCGGGTCCGGTTTAAGTTGCTTATCGCATCGCATAACGTAATGGCCAAAACCCCAAATACAAAGGAATATATAGAAAATCCGAAAATACGGATCTCAAAATTTATGCAATCGGGTCCATAATCCCTATTGGGTCCGGGTCCTAATCGCTAATCGCAATCACAATGGCCGAGGGGGGTCTGCCCTTTGGGTATGCCAACCCGTCGATGCTGATATCGATGATCACATGTTGCATTGGCTTGGGGGTCCTTCCCTTTTGGGTGTGCCGATTTCTGATCCACCGATCGCAATTGCTCCATCGCATAGCCCAAGGTCCCGATATCGCATGTGGGCCTATGTCCGATGTGATAAGTCGGAGATTGGTAACCGGGGGTCTCTTCCACCTCCGCTTTAAGTCCTTCCCTTTCGCTATTGCGATGTGATTTCTTTTATAAGGTCTTTTATGTCATTTTTAGGAGAAATGCCTCATTTCTCAAAGGACAAAGACAATCTTCTTTCTGCAATAACTTCTGCATCTGAAGTCCATTTTATCGCATTCAAACTGCAGTAGATTCAAGATGAAAATATCTACGCAATGGGCCTATTTTCAGGAGCATCATTGGACTTTCACTTTACTCTATGAGGAGCACTTTAGACTTAGAAGTCTATCCAAGATCCATTTGGGATCAGCATCACAATTGGGCTCAAACAAATAAATATAGAATTGCTTCCCAATTGGATCTTGATTTTGCATAACCTTTTTTTTTGAAACATTCAACTGCCACGCTATATATGAGTGGTGGCTCCCAATGTATGGCTATGACTTTTCAAATTTTGACGGAACCCTCAAACCACAAATCCTGAACTTCACATGTGACTCAGCATACTACAATGACAACTTGATCAAAGTGATGGAGAAAGCTTAATAATAGATCATAAAGTTAAACCAAACTTTTTCCCCATGCATGAGCTAGACTCCTATACTTCGATTTGTGAATAAACCCGCCGCAATTTCTTAGAGATTCCATGCCACAATGAAACGGAAAAAATAGCACTTAATTAGATTCCACCATGGATACCTATGATGAGACCATATTTTCATTAATCGATGCAACTCCTCACCTTGTGATTCTCAGATCTAGATCAAGGCATTGAGATCTCAACCACACGTAAATTTTACACGATCTTAGCCACCACAATGATCGAACACCGAAGCACGGAAGTCTATAATCCGAAATTTAATTCCTTCGCTCACTCTGCGTAGATACAAACACCAACTTAAATCTACGGTTCTCAGTGATAGAAATACTCACATCAACAACATGCAAATCACTTTAACGACTTAGATCTTTGTCCTTTGGTTCTGCAGAATGGTTCAAATGCTTTGCAGCAGAAAATCACAGATCACTACTCCATATGCACAACACTATTCTTGTAAAATCTTTATGGAGTCATCTATATTCTTGTAGGGACACTTCCATGTCAGATCTATAGCAAGTGAAATATTTTGGGGGCTATAGGAGAATTGACTATGTATCGTAGATCACAAAAGCTCCACGCATAGTCCTCTATAGATTTCACAAATACAAAGCCAAAGACATAAGTATATTGAAATCCCACACACTATAAAAAACGATACACATTAAGAAATGATTCTCTTACAGTTATCCTAATCTACAACAACATTGAAAATGTACAACTCTCTCATCTTCCTGTCCTTCCCGTAAGGGAATCAAGCCAACACTGACTCTGATACCATGTTACAAATTGAGAGATAAGCATAGAGAACAATTGCAGAACACAAATCACACACTATAATATTATTTATCATGACAGTTACATATATATAAGACATAACACGCTGACTTCGACACATCTAGATCATGACTCCAACTCACTAGATAGGAATCAACAGCTTCTAGACTAGCACCTAAGGACTCACAATGACAATTACACATGACATGGAAGCATTACTTCCAAACTTAGATAATATAGATTTGCTCACTAATAAATAAAATGAGAAAATAATAATAATATTTCACCCTAAATAGATAATTACGCCCATAGGCTTGAGTTTCAAGAATTTTGATTAAAAAATTGTGAAGGATTTAGATTTAATAGTTTTCTTCTTATACATAATTTAATGAATAATAGTAAAAAAAAAATTAATGGTTTTTCAGTTTTGATACATTAACATCACTGAGGGAGTAATACCATATTTTATATGAGGATATATATTGAAGGAAAAAAAGATATAATATATTGAGAAATATGTAGGTGTAAAGGTTTTGATATTGATTGGTATAAGAAATGGAATTTAAAAACACAAAGCTAAAAATTTTAATGAAAAAATAGATACATACTATATTTAATCATGAAAGTGTTTTTTTAATTAAGATGGTGTATTGGGTTCTTATTGATAAAAAGTTAAATAAAGTTTTTAGAGATATTTTCTAATATGTAATTAAATTAGAGATATTATTTAATATGTCATAAAAACATTTGAAAAAAAAAGATTCGTCAAATAAAATAGTGAATAACCTATATTAAATTCTAAAATATTATTAAAACAAATCTCCATGAATCCTAACCTATGTCAAATTCTAAAATTTTATTAAAACAAATCTCCACATGTTATAGTAAATTAAGCATAAAATTGTGAACCAACTTTATTAAGAAACCTGTTATAATAAATGAAGCATATAAATAATGTAAAAAACATGTTATTATAAATTAAGCATATAAATAATAATATATAGAAAGTTAAAATATAAATATTTGAAAAAAACCTTGATATTAATAACAATATAGAAAGTTAAAATAATAAATTAAGCATATAAATAATGTAAAAAACATGTTATTATAAATTAAGCATATAAATAATAATATATAGAAAGTTAAAATATAAATATTTGAAAAAAACCTTGATATTAATAACAATATAATGTTTTGGACATCAAGTTGACAGCTCAACACCTATATCAAATTCTAAAATATTATTAAAACAAATCCCCATGAATCCTAACCTATGTCAAATTCTAAAATTTTATTAAAACAAATCTCAACAAATGTTTTGGACATCAAGTTGACAGCTCAACCCCTATATCAAATTCTAAAATATTATTAAAACAAATCTCCATGAATCCTAACCTATGTTAAATTCTAAAATTTTATTAAAACAAATCTCCACAAATGTTTTGGACATCAAGTTGACAACTCAACACCTATATCAAATTCTAAAATATTATTAAAACAAATCTCCATGAATCCTAACCTATGTCAAATTCTAAAATTTTATTAAAAGAAATCTCAACAAATGTTTTGGACATCAAGTTCACAGCTCAACACCTATATCAAATTCTAAAATATTATTAAAACAAATCTCCATGAATCCTAACCTATGTCAAATTCTAAAATTTTATTAAAACAAATCTCCACAAATGTTGTGGATGTTGAAGCCATATGTTTCCTTTTCGAAAATGTAATAAAAACATTTAAATAATCCAATCTCTTATTCCTTGGCATGTGGTCCGTCATATTAGCAAATAATTAAAAAAATGGTCCCAATTAATTAATCGAGCTGTGTGGGTTGAAGCCGTGCGTTTCCTTATGGAAAATCCAATAAAAACACTGAAAAACTCCAATTTCTTATTCCTCCGTCTGTTCATCATTTTTCCTCGGTGCGTTTCAGATGGAGCCGGAGTTATCGAACGCGTAGTCGACGATTTCAATCCTTAGATAATCATTCATCCACTCTATGGCGATAAACAAACCACATCAGGTGATAGAAGCATTGTTTTCTCATTTGCAAGAAAGCGCAGATGCTATTGGATTCAATTTCGATCAACATGGTCTTGGTTTTAGGAATTCCACATTAATATTTGTAGATTAAATTACTATTTAGTTAATTGAGTAAAAAGAATTATGTTATAATTTAGTATAATCAATTTAGTATGATGTTATAATTTAGTATAATCAAAGAGATTTCGAACACTTGGTGAAAGAGTGTGCTTTTAAGGTGCTCTGTAGGTAAAGGTCACCGGTTCTAGTTTCGTTGATATCAAAAAATCCAGCATGGTTTCTGCTGGTGCGACTCAGGCCGGGTGCGATTCCCGGGTGACTTTGACGGCTTAGATGCGGCTGAGTCGTAGCCTCTCAGCGACAGGGTAAACGTGATTTTCAGGATTCACCCACTTATCAATAAAAAAAAAGATGTTATAATTTAGTATGGTTGTGGACACTATATGGTGGTCTGAGGATTTCATGCACTGAATATGTTCACCGTAAAAGGTCATGTCATCTGTGGCACCTAAATCAATTATCCATTCACTATGACTAACAGGGACAGAGGTATGAAGAGACTTACCAACATTCCCAACAGTAGCAATGAAAAAAGAGGCTTCCTCAGTAATACTAGTGTTGGTGGAGGGCTCAGCCACAGCGACAGAAGCATGATGATTTGACTTTGAATTTCGCTTGCGAGGTGACTTGGCAGGATCCCACCATTCTGGATATCCAATTAATTCATAGCAACGTGACTTTGTATGCCCAGTTTCTCCACAGTGAGTACATACACATTCTGATTTTGCAGCTCCTATTTCATAGCTACGATTTTGTGATCCAAATGACCGATTTTGGTCAGTTGTGTGATTCGGCGGACCAGAGGTGCGATCTGTTTTTTGCAATTGGTAAGGCTTGCCCTGACGAGCCACCATAGCAGCGGATTCAGAGTGTTTAGGTTCACCTTGAAGTGCAGCTTGGCGAACAGCATCACGACGAACATATGCATAAGTTGCTTCAAGATCGAGTGCAGGATCCTTTCTGAGAATCTCACCTCGAATTTGTTCAAAGTCTGCATCTAGTCCATTGAAGAAGATATGCACCCGCAGTCTCTCAACTGATTTTTTATAGGCGACAACATCTTCGAGATCTTTCATGACAATCCTATCACGATGATCTAGTTCTTGGAAGATTTCTACTAGATCACCATAACAGGTGGAAAGAGAACAACCAACCTGTTTGGTGGAGAAGTTTCAGTTTCTCTTACCCAAAATTTGAATTTGGAGTCTGTTCTAGTTGTTCCTTCTCTTAATCATAACTTATTGTCTGTTGCTCAAATAACCCTCACTTTGAACTGTATTGTGATATTTTGGCCTAACCTTTGTGTTTTTAAGGACATTCGGACTCGAAAGACAATTGGTTATGGTACTAGGAGAGGAAATCTATACTATATTGATCTACTGCCGGCAAGCTCCAATCAGTGGGCTCAAGTTTTTTCAACTAATAAGTCTGACACACATCAGCATTCAGAAGTCTGGTTATGGCACAGGTGTTTTGGCCATGTATCTTTTGGATATTTACAGAAGTTGTTTCCAAAGCTCTTTTCTCAATTAAATGTTTTGGATTTTAAGTGTGACATTTGTGAACTGGCTAAAAGTCACCGTGTACCATTTCCCATTAGTATGCAAAAAAGGCCTGCGCCTTTTATGGTTATTCACTCTGATTTCTGGATACTTGGAAAAACTTATTCTTTGAGTGGAGCACATTGGTTTGTTTCTTTTATTGATGATCATACTCGCATGACTTGGTTTTGTTTAATGAAATCAAATATTGAAGTTAGTTCCCTGTTTCAGCAATTTCACAAAATAATAGCCACCCAATATAAATCAAATATTCAGGTTCTTCGTACTGATAATGGTGGAGAGTTTGATAATCAAGACTTGAAACAATACCTGAATTTACATGGCATTGTTCATCAGACGACTTGCCCTTACTCCCCTCAACAAAACGGGATAGCAGAATGGAAAAATCGTCACCTTCTTGAAGTTGTTAATGCTTCCTTGTTTGGGGCTCATATCCCTGTTAGTTATTGGGGAGAAGCCATTACAACCACAACTTATCTCATTAACCATGTACCATATAGTTCACTACGAGTTCAGACCCCCTTTCATGTTCTCCATAATACTGTGAGTGCCCCTACCATACCGAATCTGTCCCCTAAAGTTTTTGGGTGTGTAGCCTTTATGCACTTGCACAAACCCTTGAGAAATAAGCTAGAACCCCATGCCATTCGCTGCGTCTTTGTTGGCTATGCCTTGCATCAAAAAGGTTATCGGTGTTATCACCCCCCTTCTCATAAAATTTATGTTACTCGTGATGTTGTCTTTCATGAAGATGATATGTATTATTCTGCCTCTGCGTCTCCACTTCAGGGGGAGAATAGAGATGAAATGGAGACTTTGCATCATTCTTTGGACCTTGATCTTATAAGTGGAGATAATTTGGACACTAGGGGTGAATGTGACCGTTTGGAAACAAGTGATGGTGACGCTGTAACTCATAGAGGTGATTGTCCAGATGGGCAACAAGTTATGGAGAATGAGGTTCCAGATCAAATGGAAGTGGAAGTGTCGTATGTGTCTTCCTCCTCTCACGATGTACCACCAAACCAACTGTCTTCTCCAGCTGATTGCATGCTCGAGTCTCAGGTAAACTCTGAATCTGAACCTCAATTAAAAAAGTTACCAAATCGAGTCACAAGAGGGAAACCCAAAGTTAACTATGAACCTATTCTCAACTCCAAATCTAAGTATCCCATAAGCAATTATGTATCCTACCATAGACTGCCAAATGAGAGTAAGGCATTTGTGAATCAATTATCTGTTGTAGCTATTCTTAACAGTGTGCAAGAAGCTTTGAAAGATCCTAGATGGAGGGAGGTGATGAATGAAGAAATGAAGTCTCTTCAAAAGAATTCAACGTGGGAAGTTGTTGACTTGCCTGAAGGGAAGATACCTATTGGATGTAGGTGGGTATTCTCCATTAAATACAAAGTTGATGGAACCATAGAATGGTTCAAAGCAAGACTTGTCGCCAAGGGATATATTCAAATATATGGAATTGATTATATGGAGACATTCGCACCAGTGGCCAAAATTAATATAGTCCATATTTTACTATCTCTTGATGTGAATTTTGACTGGCCTTTACATCAATTTGATGTAAAGAATGCATTTTTGCATGGAGATCTCCAAGAAGAAGTATATATGGAGTTGCCCCCTGGCTGTAAGCTGCAGACTAAAGGCAATAAACAGGTCTGTAGATTGAAAAAATCTCTATATGGCTTGAAGCAGTGTCCTAGAGTGTGGTTTGGAAGGTTCACTAGCTTTATGAGGTCTATTGGTTACAAGCAAAGTAACTCAGATCACACTCTCTTCTTGAAATATAATGGAGAACGAGTCACAACCCTCATTGTGTATGTTGATGATATGATATAAACTGGAGATGATCCTGAAGAAAGGAAAGCACTGGAAGAGCAGCTTGCTCGTGAGTTTGAAATGAAGGATCTTGGGAAATTGAAGTATTTCCATGGAATTGAAGTATCAAGATCAAGGAAAGGTATTTTTCTGTCACAACGAAAATATGTCTTAGACTTATTGAAGGAAACTGGCATGACAGGATGTAGTCCAGCTAGTACCCCTATGGAAGAAAATATGAAGCTAGGTGTGCACCAAAACCAAGTTCATACTAACAAGGAGTGCTATCAAAGATTGGTTGGAAGATTAATGTATCTTGCACATACTCGGCCGAATTTAGCCTATGCACTAAGTGTTGTCAGTCAATTCATGCACTCCCCAAGTGAAGAACATATGACTGTTGTCATTCGGATCTTATGCTATTTGAAGTCATCTCCAGGAAAGGGAATTTTATTCACAAAAGGTGATAGCTTGGATGTTAAAGGTTATACAAATGCTGATTGGGCTGGGTCAATTGAGGATAGATGTTCTACATCAGGCTACTTCACTTTTGTAGGAGGAAATCTGGTCACTTGGCGAAGTAAAAAACAAGAGGTAGTTGCTAGATCCAATGCTGAGGCCGAATACAGAGGAATGGCTAAGGAAATATGTGAATTGTTGTGGATCAGAAATCTATTACAGGATTTACATATGAAGTCGGTCCTAGGAAGTTATACTGTGATAACAAGGGAGCATGTGATATTGCTCATAATCCAATTCAACATGATCGAACATGTTGAGGTTGATAGGCATTTTATCAAGGAGAAACTAGAAGCAAAGTTGATTGAAGTTCCTCATGTTCGATCTCAAGACCAGCATGCGGATGCGCTGACCAAAGCAGTGTCAAACCAAGCATTTAATGGCTGTCTCAACAAACTTGGCATGAGTGACATCTACTTACCAACTTGAGGGGGAGTGTTGACAATTGGGAGAAATTATCTCCAAGTTGGTTCTCCGTAATTCAAGTCCTTGATTTGTCTCTACCACTGGCTGATCCCTGATTTGTCTCCGCCACTGGATGTATAGATAGACGAGAATCACTCCTGAAAAATTGGTTGTACAGACTCCTGTGATTATATCATTTTTCCTTATTCTAGGCCTAAACTATAGAATCTGAAGTGTATACAGCGACTATTTATGCCGAACAAGTATGAGTAAAATATTAATTGAAGCCTTTCATAAAACTCCATTGTTTTTGACTAGTATGATGTGTAAAGATATTTGTCCTCACTAAAGTGAAAATGTTTACGCATGATTCAAATTTATACCCATCCATGATTAAGACGGATCCAGACTGTCTCGAGGCAAATATTTTCACTCATGTGTTGTAATCATGAAGTCTGATAAAACTTATGATAATATTGATACCCTTCAAATAATTTCCTAGCATAGAAACTCTTCAAATAATTTCCTAATAAGTCTATTAATCCTACAGGATGGCTAAGGATTTCGCTACCTTCGGCAATCATGGACTAGGTTTCATGACTGTTCATCATTCTCTAGACTCGAAATAGAACAAGTGAATCCATGGTAACGCTAATCGTAATCATTCTTTTTAATGCAAGAATAAAGACGGATTTCTGGCAGAATGTGGTTGAGTTTGAATCTCCAAGATCAATGAGTACCCGCATGATAGTTTTCACATTGTTCAAATTGGTGCTCAACTCGAAGGATAAATTCTCTTGGACTACCGATGAACCAAGAGGACAATTTTGTGGAAGTCAATGGAAGTTATGTTATATGAGAATGCAACAGAATACATGTTTTCTAATATGTTGATGTTTCCTGTATTAAATGTATTAAAGTCAAATACAATACACTATGTTATATGGGTTTTTTTGGGTTCGGTCAGCTTTATTGAGGCGAAGAAATTGTTTGGATACTTAAAAGTTGTGGGAATTTAGGTAAAAATATTTCAAAAAATCTTGTAGTAGCAGTGTTGTTTGAATTATGTTTTTCATGATGGAAATGGATTAGCACTGTAAAACAAGCCTATGGAACACCCAAAATCTTAAAGTTTGACTACTATAAATTAGATTTAGAAAAATCCCTACAAAATTTTATCAAAATATTACTAAAATTCCATAATTAAAAAAAAAAAAAAAACATTCTGGTTACACTATAGCTTTTAGTTCCTTTTCTATGTGATGCCAGCAACACCTAAAATTATGGGTAATTTTTTTCAAGACATGTTTTTCATGCGTAGACTGGATGGTGTGGTGTGATTGGATGGTGTGGTGTGATTTGATCTTGTATTTTCTACACACAAAAGGTACATATTGCAACTTTATATATGGAACCAAATCAGTTTGTATGGTATCGATGGCTTTGCTCTCGTAAACAAATTATCACTTGGGCAATTTTTACAGAAGAAATGATAGCATATTATGAGGATAAAAAAAAGAAACACCTTTTTTAGCCAATTGATAAATCTCAAAGAAAAGAGTTCAATGATGGAGCACATTGAGGACTTCGAAAAATTGAACATAAGGGTAAAAAATATTCCAGAGGAGCATAGGATTGGTGTGTTCGTAGGGACTTTAAAGGATAATATCCAACATGAGGTTTGCCTTTGGGAACCTGATTCATTGGAGAAGGCATTCAAGTTAGCAGGAAAAATGGAAAGTAAAATTATGGCAACAAGGAAGCCTACCACTCACAACTATAAAGATGGAAGTGTTGTTGCCCCTACCCTTCCACAACCTACAAGGTTGACACCACAAAAATTGGAAGAAAAAAGAGAAAGAGGGCTTTGTTACAGTTGTGATAGCAAATACACTAAAGGTCATAAGTGCGTTAAGAAGAAATTATTCTACATAGATTGTGAAAAGGAGGAAGAAAAGGAATAAGAAATGTCAAAAGAAGAGGATATACTCCAGGAACAAAACCTAGATAAAGAATAAATGAATCTGACCATATCTTGTAATGCATTCGTAGGAATTACCACTCCTCAAACTATCAAGATAGAAGGGATATCAAGAAGAAAAAAGTAATAGTGTTGATTGATTCGGAAAATACCCATAATTTTATTCATTGTAAGATAGCGAAGGAATTGGATTGCTTCCTATATCTAGCACCAGAGTGTCAAGTGATGGTTGCAAGTGGAGGAATCATAAATTGCTCTAGAAAGTACCATAATATCAAGCTATCCATGGGAGAATATGTATTGAATAGCCCATTGCTTTCCATTCGAATGGGTGGTGTTGATGTTGTACTAGGAGTCTAATGGCTATAATCCTTGGTACAATAGCTTTTAATTTTCAAGAACTTTTCATGAAATTTTGTGCAGAAGGAAAATAATTTGAATTAAGGGAGTAGTGCAGGGAAACCGAGAAAGATAATCAACTCTAACGGTATGACAAAGCTTCTAAAGAAGGAACAACGAGGTTTAATTGCACAATTATGTTCGCTAGAGGTTCCCACATCGAAATCATATATTTCTCCAGATACCCAAAAAGTCTTGGACAATCATTCCAAGGTATTTGAGACTCCCAAAGATCTCCCACCTATTCATGGTCATGCTCGTTCTGTTCATTTGATTCCAGGAAGTGTTCCTCCAAACATCAGGCCGTACAGATATCACTATTCCCAAAAGAGTGAAATTGAACGTATGGTTTCATAAATGCTATAGGCTGGTATAATTCAACATAGTCAAAGTTCTTTCTCTACTCTAGTATTGGTGCACAAGAAGGATGGATCATGGCGCATGTGTCTGGATTATAAGGAGCTCAACAAGCTCACTATTAAAGATAAATTTCTCGATCCTATCATTGATGAATTATTGGATGAATTGCATGGATCAATTTACTTCCCCAAGTTGGATCTTCATTCAGTATATCATCAAATCAGAATGAAGACTGAAGACATTTCGAAAATAGCATTTAGAACTCATGAGGGTCATTATGAATTTTTGGTCATGCCTTTTCGCCTTATCAATGCACCTTCTACATTTCAAGGTTTGATGAATTCCATTTTCAAACCCTTCCTTAGAAAATTTGTGTTAG
>APFE031571757.1:281764-305701 GCA_000404065.3 Pinus taeda | reverse complement strand
TATTTCCAATTGATGTGGCCATACCATTTTTAATCTAATTTTGGCCCTATTTAAAAATCAATCTAATTATTATTATATATAAACACAATATAAATTTAAAATATAAAGAATTTTATGAACATTAAAAAATAAGTAGTATGGTAAATTAATAAAAATATAAATAAACTAGAGGTATCGTAAATAAATAAACATTTTTTTATATTTACTCCATAATTCACTTTATATTTACCAACACTCTAAAATGAGGTTTTATTTATGTGAAACCTATGGACCAAATACAGTGGACCAAATACAATGGACCAAATTATTATTAATACCATGCAAAAAAATATTATTAACCCTAATATTAATATTAATAAAATAAAGATTGCACATGGTATTGACCCATGGTATTGAGAGCCAATGGTATTTACCCATGGTATTCACATAGAATTTAGCCTATTTAAAGGGGGAATTAAACCAACATAGATCCATCTTTAATTTGAATCTACTAAGCACTGAGAGGGATTGAATATCATGATATGCAAACTAGCATACAGTGAAAAAAGATTTGATCCCTCTGGGCGCTTGGTAGATCCAGAGTAAAGATCAAATATCACGATATGCAAACTAGCATAGAGTGAAAAAAGATTTGATCCCTTTGGGTGCTTGGTAGATCCAGAGTGAGTAAAGATGGATCTATGTTGGTTATGTAATTTGACCTAGTAAGTATGTTAAACAAGATAGGACATGACATTATAACATCCCTATAATATCAGGGTCTCTTGACGCAATTAAAACAAAATTGGTGTTAAAAAAATTATATATAAGCTTTGTTACAACATAATGAATTAGCAATATCATGCGTCAAAATAATTGTATTAATTCAAATGCGTACTTAATATTCTAAAAAAATCAAAATACTACATATATTTAATTTTAATTTCATTTGATCACATATCGAGCAACAATATGAATGGATTAATCCCATGGAGGATGAATTATGAATACCATGTGCTTTTATATATATATATGTGTTTAAATTTATCTTAATTTAAAACCTATCCATAAAAAAGATCATATCTCTTAAAATAGAAACTTAAAATGTATATGGATAGAAATTTAAGGCCTTTTCAGTATGCATTGCACCTCTTGTGAGTAGCAGGTGAGATGCATCGCACTTTAACCAAGGAGCAGTCTGTATGGTCTAGTTTTGACTAGTTCTGAGTGGGTTTTCAAGGAGAACTTCTGGGAAATGATGTAATCAGTTTACCATGATATATTAGGGTTTGAAACAACACTTTTAGGGGTTTAAGAGCCCTTGGTTTATCGACATATGTGATTGGTGTTGCAGTGCCCAAATATGTCTATAATAGTTTCCCACTAAAGCATGAGGTTGTAAATCTTCTGATGTCAGGTGAAATGCTTTATCACGAGGATCCAAGGTTTTTCGAATTGGAAGATGACTTGTATAAAATACAATACAATACATTATCTTCATATTATTTTCATGATCTAGCTGAGGCGGGCATTCCCATGCTTAGCTTTATAAATTCATTTTCATGTATATAGTACAAATAATTGTCAGTTGTTCCATACTGGTGAACCTTTAGGTTGGATGATCATTTGTGCAGCTACTGTGTACATTTGATGTCTTTATTTTCCTGAATATATCGCAGCCCAAATGGATGAAACTAGATCCAAGTTCTTTAAAACTCGTTCAATTTTTGCCCGATGTACAAGTCGATCCATGTGAAAAGATGTTTTGAAGTCGAACATGGAAAGACATTACCTGATTATCAGCCAATGATGTAAGCAGTTAACAAGCGTGAGAGGAATCAGTGATAATGATAATGACCCTGAAGGTACTATAGTACAATCCACGTGGTGTGAATATAGCATCTTATGTCGAACACCACAAAAAATATTTTGGTCAAAGGCCATTGATGTAAACCTGTCGCCGGAAGTGAGAAACTTTCCATTGAGGCATGCAAGCTTCAAAGTACTGAAAGGGTTGTTCCTAAATCAATTTCTTGGATAATGAGCTGATGTCTACATCTATGACATGAAATGAAGCAAATGATTTTCTGGAGGTGAAAACGATCTGATGATACAAGGTTCAGGAATGGAGGTCATGAGAAATGGAGAGTGAAGGTATTACAGTAGATGAGGCATTAGCTGGGTTGGTGAATTCTCTGAATGACTTCTCTTGAACATATCGGCAACACTGAGATGGATTGGTAGCATTAGTCCCATGGATGGTACAGAGGGCCAATGGTGATGGTGAATGGAATAGCCCAACCCAACTCAATCATGGTGATGGAGTGAAAGTGTCATGTTCAAGAACGACCTGCTACCAATGAAGTTCTTCAAGTTTTGTTCCCTTTTTCCCTAGTCATTACTGACTAGTACCTCTTTATTTTTGTTAAGCTTGAGGAGGATAACATATGCTTGTTCTATAATTTTCCCTTCGAGAAAACGTGTTGCTATGTTTTAGCGAGACTAGCTACAGTGAAACTCACTCTTGTCCGAATGGACAAGTTTATCGCTATTGTTTTAATGAGTTTAATGACGAAGATAACTCGGTCCATTTCATGTTTAGAGTGTCTAAAAAGAGGTGGAAAGGAAACTCCAGTAGTCCTTTTTCGTGTCATAATCCCTTAAGTGCGAAAAAGTATAAAATAATACGAAAGCGATGACCTTTCGATAGTTTTAGCGAGTCAAAAAAGACAAGCGCTCGATCCTTTTGTGAAATGATCTCTTAGGCCCAAAAATATTAAAATGTGGAGAAGGGATGACACTTCTCCTTACTTTAACGAGCTGGAAAGCCCAGTAGCTTGAAAATCTTTTAATATTTTATGAGTCTAAAAAGAGCCTAAAAGAGACTCGTTTTTTAGGAATGAATGATGTATCTGGGTAGAAATTAGTTCCAGGTAAATTTGGAACTTCTCAAACACAGTAGTGTAATGAGGGTGGCTAATAGATCACTCATCACAACTGTTCCTCAAAAAGGTAAAAAATCAAGTGGAGGCATATGATTGGCTAAAAGATTGGAGGTGACAGTAAGAAAATGACCAAGGCTCAAAGGGCTGATAGAAATGAAATCACAAAGGTTATTTACCCAGGGTGGATTCATTTTTTAATGAGCTTGAAACTTTTAGAAACTATGCTTAGTGGTGGGTTTATTTTTTAATGAGCTTGAACCCTGCGGTAACATTTCTCGTGATAATAGTTAGAGGTGCCCAATTTACCATTAACACTATATTATTTTGACATTTGTACAACCTGTTCCATTAATCCATCAATTTGATTAGAAATGTAAATACATACTTGAAAAATGGGTTAAAAGCTAACATTTTACTTGAATTACGTGAATAGTAACATAAAAGTAGTTTTACCTCTCATTTTACCATTTCATTCAAATTTGGTATTATTGGAGCTCTAGAGGCATTTTCCCCCTCAAATTCCATCAGCTGATTTTTAGAGATCTGGTGGACTATTCTTTGCGCCGTCAGGACCAGGTAGGAGCTAACCTTGAGCTATTCAATTGCATTCCTTCCTTTTCTGATTCTGAGCATATTCTTCTCGGCCACAAGGGTTTGAACAATTCATTCTCTCCCCATCGCACCTAGTATGCTTGAAAATGGAATGCATACTGAGCTGGCCATTGCCTAGTCAATATGCATCTCACCCTATAGACAACAAAGGTACGATGGGTGCAGGACGGAAAGTTTATGCAGTGCTTTCTCATGAAATTTTTGCCTGTTTTTGCCCAAATTAGGATTCTAATTCATCTTTTGCTTTTGTTTCATAGATTCATCAGATCAAGATGGTTGTTACATGGCGCGAATATGAGCATGAAGAAGAGGACATGAGTTCCTTACATGATCCAGGTATGGTTACTACATTGCGAAATTGTGGCTTGTTAAAATTCTTCTGCATATCGAGCATGAGGCAACAAATCAGTTTGTTGCAATATCTTCTCGACGCATGGGATCTGACCAACCAAGTGTTCCAGATTGGAGGCAAATCCACCCCTTTGACAACTGAGGATATCTACTTTTTGACTGGTCTATCGAGGCATGGTGCCCCTCTGTCGCTATCAGGATCCGCCCTCAGGGTGAATCTGTGAGGGATTATATTCATCAGTTTTGTAGACATGGATCTCAGCTGAGCAGGGACAAAAGATTAGTATCCAAGATTTCATTGATCACTACTTGAGGACCATATTGTTCACTTTTACTAGATTGGTTGGTAGCGTGGCTCTTAATTTGGCCAACAAATCTTATATGCAGTATGCTTTGGAATGCCTTGAACCAAAGGTATTCAACTTGTGTGAGGTAGTACTTTCGGTTATAAAAGAACAACTTTCGAAGGTGAAGAATGGATGATCCAAGAAATTTGGTTATGGTTCCATTCTGACTATTTTCACCTTAGAGAGGATCCCATTGATGTAGCCACAATACATTTCACTAGGATTGCCAACACCGAGGGAACCACAGATGCAAAGATGGGTTGACCTCATGGCCAAACATGCTAGTTAGTCACTGATTTCATTCTTTGATGTCTTTTTTGAGTGGTTCGACCATCAGGAGATGGTCTTTGCCGAGTATCCATACGTCAGGATGGATTTCTGAGGCGACCCAGATTTGGTGCTACCAGCTGGTGAGCAGTCAGGTGTTATAGGTAAAAAGATCTAACTATATCTCTATTTATTGATTTTATAATGTTCTTGTGTTTTTTAAAGGTTATGAAGACTAGTTAAACTCATATATCTGTGCAGATATTGGACCAGTGCAACCAGAAGTGCGCCCGAGGGTAGCAGCTGCTATTCCAGCAGGAGAGGCTATAGGGAGGGTTTTCCTTCATGATCTGGACATAGCAGACACCCTTGTAGTGTTGTAGGATCAGATCGAGGGTCTCGCCATTGGTATTAAGGATGTGAGGACCAACGAGTTACCTTTGAGATTATAGCACCATAGCACTGGCGTGCCGAGTCAATGGACTAGGCTCTTACATATGATCGCACAGGCGGTGACTTGCTATCACCACCACCATTAGTCTAGGGTGCTTTTCTACATTTTCAGGTTTTTGGGTCGCGTGACTAATTTTGTCCTGGACACAGAACATTTTGTAAAAACTATAAACAACTATATATATATATATATATATATATTTTAGATTTTTATTTCAGTTAAGTTATGTGATCCTAATGCAAACATTAATTGAAATTCTTTTTCCTTTATAAATGATGCAAATGTCTATCTAACACATAATTTTTTAATGAATCAGTTAATGTGTTTAAGCTTCTAGAAATGTGTTGATATTGAATATAATCAAACTGCCTTTCCAAAATGGTGACCCTTAGGAACATATGATAGGTAGCTAGATTCCAAACAGAATAGCTGCCAGTAAGTTGTAGGATGATGAGTTGTGAATCTAGCCTAACAACAAGCCGACGTATGCCATGTGCGATGGCATCAGAGAGAAGCTCCATCAACATGCTATATTCAGTGATGTTGTTCATTTATTGGCCAATACATATCCCTCTGAAACTCACTAACTTGCTGCTTGGATAAAAAATGGCCCAGGCTGCAGAAGATAGATTCCACGTATCACGACTAGCTCTGTCGGCCTATCTAACGAATGATTCCAATAAGTCTAACATCTACAATAAATTCAAAGTGGACTAACTAACCAAAATGATCACTCTTCTCGAAAACAAAACGTAACAAAAGCATATAAAGAGATTACTACACTTGATCAAGCATAGTAATGCTTAAGATACAACCCATTTCAGGGTTGTGATAGTGGAATCCCGTCGTCATCTACTAGCTCGTAGGCTCCTTTTGCTAATACTCATTTAACAATGTAGGGGCCCATCCACAAATGTTGGAACTTACCTGCTCCCAATTTATCAGATTCCTAATCGTATAACAAGGCCAAGTCACCTTCTAAGAAGACACGGGGTTTAACATTTTTGTCAAATTGTGCCTTGACATATTTCTTATGAGCTTTGTTAGCTAGAGCAGCATCACGATGGGTTTCATCCAATTGGATTAGTTCCAAGAAACGGGCCTCTTCATCTGAAGTTTCGGGAAGTAAATTGATTGCGAGCTTGAGAGATGAAATTTCACACTGAATCGATAAGACCGCTTCTAGGCCATACACCAACTGAAAGGGTGTAAACCCAGTTACATTTCTCACTGACGTCCTATATGCCCACAGTACAGGAATAAGTGATAATTTCGTTTGTGGACTCCAATCACCCTTCGTAGCATGTGCTTCATGACTTTGTTGATGGCCTCAACTTGTCCATTAGCTTGTGGATAATACGGAGTAGAACTATCATGGGAGAGTCCTAATTTGGTAGCCAATTCAACCATCATGTGATTGCAAAAATGAAATCCATGATTTGTGACTATAGCTTGTGGAACACCAAATCTAGAGACTACATGATTGAAAAAGAAAAGAGCAATCGTTTCATCGTTTTTGTTTAATGTAGGCATCGCCTCAACCCATTTTGTAAAATCTTTGACTGTGACTATGATATACCCATGCCCCATGGCCGAGGTGGGGTTACATGTCATGAAATCTATTCCTGATTTGGCGAATGGCCCAACAACAACTACTGGCTGCAGCAGTGTGGCTGGTAGTCTAGTTGCAGCGGTCGAAGATATGACAAGCATGGCAACTTTCGACCGTGATTATACAATCTTTGAATATAGTAGGCTAGAAGTAACCTGCTCGTAAGATCTTTTGTGCCGTAGCGTAACCAGATTGATGCCCCCCACACACACCTAAATGATAATCATTCAAGACTTTTTGGCCTCCTCATGCGTGAGGCACCTTCATAGAACTGTATTGACACCATGACGATAAGGGTATCACAGATGATCATGTGGTCTTTGGCTTGGTATCAAGTACGTCGTTGTTCGGAGCAAGAGGTATTAGGCCTAAACGTTTGGGTTTGGAGATAAATCAATATATCTCCATACCATGGATCGCTTAATGATATCAAAAACAAAGATTCATCCACAATTGATGCTTTAGATGTTGAATCATTGGACGACGATGGGAGGTCGCGTAGTAACTCTGCGAAAAATAGAGATTTCTTTGATTTGGATTTTGTGAATTCTAGATCAAACTCTTGCAAGATGGCTATCCATTTTGAATATTTTCCCCCTAGTAATTGAAGCGACAAAATGTAGGTCATAGGGTTGCAATCTGACAGAATGGTAGTTTTGCGAAAAAGGATATAGTGTCGAAATCTCTATACTGCTTGAATAGCTGCTAGAGCCAACTTTTCAACATACAAGTACTTTCTTTCTGTATCATTGAAGTTTCAATGTAAATAATAGACAGGATGTTCAATTTCATTGTCTTCTTGTACTAAAACCATTACAATGGTTGTATCTTTTGCAACAAGATACAGGTTAAAGTCCTTTTGATAGTCGAGAGTGTACATTAATGATGCTTTTATTAGGGAATCCTTTAAAGCATCAAAGGAAGCTTGCGCAACCTGATCCCAGTTGAAGGGAACTTATTTTTTCAAAAGATGCGTATAACCTTTAGCAAGTTCGGCGTAATTTCGAATGAAGCTCCTTAGCAAGTTTGCTTTCCTTTGGAGTTTCTGAATCTGAAGCAAATTTGAAGGTGGAGGCATGTCGATGATTACCTGAACCTTGAATGGGTTCAGTGGAATCCCATCCTTAGAAACTACAAAACCAAGTAAAAGACCAGAACCAACACAAAATACACACTTGTGTGGATTGAGTCATACCTTGTAGTGTGAGCAATGTAGAAATATAGCTCTCAAATATTACGGATGATCAGTCCGATTTCGCGAGTGAGTTGGTAGATCATCAGGATATGGTTGAACAATGTGTTTGATGTCATGGAAGGTGTAGTTCATTTCCGTCTGAAAATTTTGCCCTACATTTTAAAAACCGAAAGGTAGTTTGCGGTACACGAATGTGCCCCACGGACATATAAATGCATTCTTTGACTGGTCCTGTGGGTGGTTGTTTATTTGATTGTATTAGGAAAATCCATCCATGAATGAAAAGATTTTGCATTCGGCACATTCATCGATTATTTGGTCGATGAAGGGTGTAGGTTAGTTGTCCTTTGGACAAGATTGATTTACATCCCTATAATCGACACACACTCTAATCGTTCCTTGCTTTTTCATCACAGTAACAATATTTGATACCGAATTAGTTAGAGGAGCAGGGTAAATGAAACCATCATGTAAATATTTTTCAACTTCTACCTTGATGGCAGCGGCTTTCTTCGGGTGAACTTGTCGAAGACGCTGTCATACTGGTTTGACATTTGGATACATGTTGATTTCGTGTTCAACGATGCTCATGTCAATGCCTAGAATTTCTTCATATCACCATGCAAAGACATCTTTGAATTCACAAAAGAGAGCGGAGTATATTTCCAGTTCTGAAGAAGAGCAAGATTTGCCGACATGAATATTCTCTACAACACTATATTTGGTTGAGATATTTATGGCAATAATTTCTTCAATATTGGACAGATTTCGCTTGGAATCCACCATATTTACTATATTTGATAGAAAATAAAAAACTAAAGGATGATTAAGGTCACTGGAATAATATTTGTCGTTATCTTGAAGATGGGAACGATGGTGGTAATATTCCCATGATGTCTCTCCTATCATCATTGACTGAATGATTCCTTTGTCTGTAGAATGTATACGTGACCAAGGATCTGAAGAGGTGCCATATTCTAGAGACCTATCTATCCAAACACATCATGAGTGTTGATTTGGGTTTTCCGCCCAGGGCAAGAGAATTGATTGCTACAAAATTTCTATGGGGCTTGGATGCAATACCTAGCAATGATCCATGCTAACAAAATGATCATAAATCTTCTTAATCTTTGTTGATGTAAAAGATACCATATTATAGGTTTCCACCGTGGCCACTTCTGCCATATTACTCAAAGGTGGGAGGGCAAAAGTACCCATTAAGGCAGGGTCTTTTAGGAGGCCTACTCCGACATTTTGAAGCGATTGAGAGCTTCCATGGATCATTGGAATGCTTCCCGTAGCTTGTGAACTGTTGGGGAAAAAGGTTAGGTTGTCAACGATTGTAATTCTACCTTGAAAGGGAAATGCAATCTTTCTAAAATATGTTGACAGAACAGAAACCATAGCATAAATCCAGGGCCTTCTCAGGAGGATATTGTAATCGAGGTTTCCATCGATAACTTCGACTTCAATTTCCACTGTGTTGCCCACCAGTTCAACTTGCAAGTTACTTAATATCCCATATCGCATGTATGTTCTTCCATCGAATGATTTTAATGTTGTTGATGATCGCGACAAGGGTGATGAGCCTAAATTTCTCCAGCAACTCACTGACATTATACAGGTAGATGCGCCCTCGTCAATGATTGTTCGATGTATAGTTTTGTTGAGGGCTTTTACCTGTATAAGGAAAGTGAGTTGGGCTGGTAACTGAGGTTCATATCCTTTGTGGTTAAAGGCCACATGATTGGAATCTGTTGGGTCAATCCCATCTATTGTTGATAATAAAGCTTGCTTTCAGGAGGGGAAATTATGCAGTACTTCAAGTGTCGACATAGCGGATGGTGATTGAGCTAGATCCTCTACTATATTATAATTCTGTGCTACTCAAGCATGAGGATTAAATGTCGATTTATGTACTACTCCCTTTGGCAGCTTTATTTTTAGTTCAGGAATGATGGGTGGCACAACTTCTAACGAAGTCATTGTCGAACTACTGTGTTGATCTATAGCCTTATTGTTTTACATCTATGGATTCCCATAATATTTGTTCCTTGTCGATATCAAAGCATCAATTTGCTACTTTGAGATGGATAACATAAGCACTTGGGATGGAGAAGCATGATCGATAACAACCATATTAGTTTTTGGGTTTGGAAATGGATTAGTAAATACTGTTGAGGTGTTTGATGTTTTTAAAAATTTCCTGACCTCAACTCGGTGCAGACAATCTTCCATCCAATGTTCTTCATTACATATGAAACATGATTGACCTGGTTTATTTCGACCAATAGGGTTTTCAAAATATTTTTCAGGAGGCGAATCTTCCTGTTTCTTCTTTTTATTTTTCCCTTTCTTCTTGTCCCCTGGTTGCTTCGGTTCTTTACCTTTGTCGGATTACCCAGAATGGACCTCCAAGGCAGGAAGTTTGTCATTTTCTTTCTTGCTAGAAATTGTAAGGACTTTACCAACTTGAGCCTTTGCAGTTTGCGTACTCGAGGTACCAATGATGTCATCGCCGGCATGAGAGTCCCTCTTTGATTTAGGAGGTGGAGGAATGGAAAATTCTGGTCTAGGAGCATTAGGAATTTTGTCATAGAGCGTGCCATACATAGTATAGATCAAAACTAAATATTGCACATGAGCAATAACTTGCTCTTCAATGACAACTCCTCCTTTCGCCATATATTCTGTAATAGAAGGTAATAATGACTTAAAAAACCACTCAGCTAGAAGCTGATCAGGAACATATGTCTTTACCATTCAACGACGACGTCACCACTCAAGAATATGATTAGATATGTGAGTGGTTGTTGTTTGTTTAAAGTTGGTAAGGAGTTTTGTCCCAGTTTCGTACATTATGGGTAACTGAAAGTGGGTTAAAAGGGTAGTAGCAAGGGTGCTGAAGTTGTTGAATGAAGCTCTAGGTAATTCAATGTACCATTTCACTGCCAGGACAATTAGTGTTCGATGAAAAAGGCAAAGCCTAATCGAATCATCATTGAGGGTGTTGGATGAACACCACAAATGAAAGGTCATTACATGATTTGATGGATCTTCAGCCAAATTTCCATTGACTTTAGGAATATTTGAGGGAATTTTATGAGGAATCGCTGGCCACCAAGGGGCGGAAGCAATTGGATCATTTGTTAACCAATTCAAATCTGGTAATTCCAGAGTTGCTACAAAGGGCAACTATTGATTCACATTTGGCGAAGCATAGTCAGGATAAGATGGGATTGCCTGAGCAGTGGGTCTTTGCATACTAGCATAATGTATCAGATGTTGGTAACTTTGATAAGGTTGATGGACATCACGAGTATAGAATGGTTGTTGATAACCGTTTTGACAATGCGGTTGTCCAACCTAAAGTGCCTTGTTGCCTAGGTCCTCGGTAAACTTGCTGGAATTGGGGTTGTTGATATTGCACCAACCGTGTTTATTGAACCATTTGTTGTTGCCCAATACTAGATGATTAACCAAGATGAAGAGTGATAACACCTGTTTGAGCTTGAGTCGTTATGGTTAGGGAAGCACTTATCTAAGATTGTGATGGAGCTGTAGAGACAAGAGGTTGTTGTACTGCAACCTGTGAAATTTGAGGTTGACATACAACAGGTCGTGCTTGTACTTGCGACACAATGAAAATAGTAGGCATAGTGGTAATATTTGACATAGGTTGGGTTGGTTGTATTGAATATACAACCCTTGGTTTTTGATGCAGTATTGGTATCCAACCACTAGATGCAATTCCAATTTTTCCTAAATTTTGTTGTGAGCTCTCACACGATTGTTCTCCAAGAGGGAACAATGAAAGAACATACTGCCCCCCGTATGGTGGAAATCCAGTGCTCAAAGGATAGATGGTTCTTTGAATACTAGGATGCCCAGATTGAAAATGGATCCCGGAGGAACCAATGGGAAAAAACCATGTCGTTGAAACAGTCCCTGGGTGGACTGCATCTAGCTATTGACAACTAGTTGTTATAGATGGAATACCAGCAAACATCGTAGGAGTGGTAGTAGGAGGTTTTGCTGCGACTGTATCAGACAACACAGTCCTAGATGTTGATGGTTGTTCAGACATATTCAGTCTATCCAAAATATTTCCTAGTGATTCGATAGGAACTTGCGATGAAGGATGATTGAAGGAACTTAATTCAGGAATAGAACGGTATAAGTGGATCCCAGCTCCAAAATGCAATGGAGTACTGGATGGAAGATCCTCTACAATTTCTTCTATAGCAACCAGTCTAGGTGGAAGAGGTAGACCATCAAGTCTGTAAAATATTTATGGGGCTGAAGAAGGTATAGTTTCTGCTGCGACAAATACTGGAGGGGTGACACCTTCTGAAATCTGGAACTCAACTCCCAGATATTCACGTGAGTGAACTTTAGTTTCTAGATCAACTGTAGGTGGAACTATCTCAAGTATTGAGGCCTCTATCGTTACACTAGGATCAGTTCTAATGTCCTCTTATAACCGTGGAACTTCTTCTGTAAAGGCAGATGTACCAGAAATGATCAGAGTACTTGTAGTCTCTTATGATGTCGAAACACAAGTTTCAAATAAACCAATAGAGGTGGACTCAGTTAAATGAGACTGTTTTTCCTAGAATGGTTTTGATTCTGTAGTCAAAGACAGTTGACTCGCTAGCCTCCGTGAACAATGGGGTTTTGATTGACTTTCTTCCACGATTGCAGATTACTTGATCAACTCAAAATTAAAAACGGGAAAATGCTATTCCATATTAAATGAATTTTATGATGCCTTAAGACAACTTGCTTTTTCAATTTTTAAGAGTCGAGAAAAAGCTAAAGCTGACTGTAGTCGCCTTCGATTTTTAATGAGCCTGAAGTGACAAGTGCTCAGATGGACCTTTTCTTTTAAGGAGTCGAAAAGGAACAAAAGTGACTACTCTAGAAATCTAGACAGAGGAATTACCAAACCAATCATAAAACTGCAATATACACCTTGGTGGTAAATGAAAGAGAAATTACCAAGGACTTTATGTATGGTAGTCAATCTTCCAGAATGTTGTGTTTAGTGCATTGCGATTGATAGGGCGACAGACATGGCTTCCTAAGGATAAATGCTACCAGCGTATTGTGCTCTCCCAATATATACTCGACGGTAATGGGAGCACAAGTCCATACTGGCACTTGTCGTATCAAAGATGAGGAATCACCTAACCTTCGATGAAAATGATAGTTACCAGGTTTTACGACGTTGGACTACATTTCTAGCCTAGACTTCTAGATGTTGTGTGTTAGGTTCCAAAGTGTTTTTATGCTCATTGAGGTTTATTTTATAGTTGATATTTTTAAAGAAGTTTTCCTTTCAAGGTTGATCACGTGATGTAGATGTAAAATTCCTAAATATGCAATCTAAAATGATAAGCAGTCATTTGTTTTCTTTTAGCAATGAAAATCCTAGCTACTGAGGAAAGAAGAGTATGATTCTTTCAACAGAGAGTAGAGAGCACACACTAAATACATTTTTCCTAAAACAATTTCCGCATGTAGTCTAAATGCAAATGCACATGCATGTATTTTTTTTCCTTTTCTTTAATGTGAGAATGCCAAAAAGAAAACTACGTACAAATCTGAACTTTTTCTTCAAAGCAACACTTTAACAAATTCTTTTTCAAAATGAAGGGAAGACTAAGATGGCACTTTCAATTTCGAATGGAAAACTGCTACTGACACTCCAGATACTAATAATTCAAATCAAATACAATGGTAAAAGTACAATCGACTATCTAGAAGAGGAAGACTTTACGACACTCCTCTTTTTGACTCAAAATGATAGTTACGACACGTCTGCATCAAAATACGATAGTTCGATTAAGCTACTATTTGCAAACGAGCACTATAAATGATAAAAAATACATAAAAAAACATTCACAATTCCTGATCAATGGAGGTTGAATAATGTAAAGGAAGAAGGCTTCAACAATGTTATACTGATCATAGGCAGCAAAACTACTAAATAGAGCTTAAAAAAATGAAGAAAAAACAAAAATCTAGAGAAGGAAACAATGTCATTCAATCATCACACCTGTCCTTAAGGGAGATAGGGATGCATCCCACCTACAACACACGAGAGGTGCGATGCATCCAGACTTCTAGTTAGAGACAATGTGATGGACTAGGGAACGAAACTAAGCTTGTTTTTTGCTCAAAATTTGCAGCTAAGTTCAGTGATTTAATCTGAGCTATGATAGTTAGTAACAACAAAGTATAGGGGTATTATATTATGAGGTTAATGAGCTACCACCAAGGCACTTAGGATGTTTGCAATTCATATGTTCAGTTCATAAACCAACTCGGAGATTGACTGAAGCAGCGTTGATCTACTTTGCACTCGCATAGCAAGTGTAGTTCGAAGGCTAACTGGCTTAACTTCAGGCTCCATCTGTAGTTTCTAAAGAAAACAATAGTAACAAATAAGAAAATCATTTGATACCTAGTGGAGTCACCATTTTGTTTCTAGGAAAACTAGTGTCTATTCGACCTGCTAGTCCCACTAAGAAGAGTAGCTATCTTAGAAACAAACAATTCAAAGTAACTTGTGTTTTCCTTTATGTATGATAGATAAGGGAGAAGCAGAGAGCACCAGCCTTAATCTTTCTCTTGGCTCCTTGCTTGTTTTCTCTCTCTTTTAATAGAGCTTGCCACTGCTTTCTCACTTGTCCACCTTTAAAGAACACTTGTAGGGACAAAGGAACAAAACACCATCAAAGCATAGAGATCTATAATACCATAAACAATGCAGAATCAGAAGTACATTAACCATACAATTGCATTCACAAATACAAGATCCATGAGTACACAAGTATATGGAGGAAAACTCAAATAAATTTATTGATAGTAGAAGTAGAAGAGAGGATTACAACCCAACTGTCTGATCTAGCATCATCCTCCCAGCATGAAAGCCCTCTTCACCTCATGAAAAGCAAGATCACCCAACAATACAGTGTTTCTTTTCAAACAGAAACCAACAACACTTCCTTACAAATTACAAAATTCCTGCCTCTAGATCTCTCAGATAAGGGATCTATATATAGATGTTTGTACCGGTGTGAGTCGGCTTCTGGGTTATTGATTAGTGTCATTTCCCTGATAGTTCTTGGTTCCACTTGGAGATTTCATGATCTCTTACTCATCCCTGGGAAAATTCAGAGAGGTAAGTGTCATATGAGAAGTTTCTAGAAGATTCTTTGGGTTTCCACTTAGCAAAATGTCTCTGCCATTTGTCTACTCTCACTCATCACACCCTACAGAAGGCATTTCCAGTATGCATCACACCTCTTGTTTGTAGCAGGTTAGATGCATCACACTTTGACCAAGGAGCAGGTTGTATGGTCTAGTTTTGACCATTTCTGAGTGGTTTTTCACAGAGAACTTTTGGGAAATGATGTAATCAGTTGACCATGATCCTTTAGGGTTCGAAAAAACACTTTTATGGGTTTAAAAGCCCTTGGTCTATCGACATATGTGATGGGGGTTGCAGTGCCCAAATATGTCTATAACAACACCGTATAGACCCATGACAGGATTAGGACCTACAACTTTTCTAGAAACTAACCCTGAGGTATGGGTGCAACTGTATGAGGAACCATGCAACACCATTACCACCATTCTGGAAACCGTGCAAGAGTTGAAAAGTGAGTTGGCCTAGTTAAGGTCAGACAATGAAAGGCTTGTGCAGGAACAGGAGAAAAGTATGAAGAGTCTGTCAGACAGAAAAAACCATCGTCGGCCAATTCCTAGCCTAGAAGACGGACATATTACCAGAGAACAAGAGTATCCGATGGAATACCTATTACACAGTAGTTTGTCATCGACTCTGCATTCCTTGATCCCGAATACTGCCAGTCTATGTTACTAACATCTGTGCTGTCTCATGTTGTGAATTATGTGTCATTACCTTCCTTGCAATCTCAGGAAGAGTGTCTCATTTCATTATCCCTGAAGATGATCCTTTTTACCTAAGTTGTTGTGTCGTCGTGAGTTAGAACATAGCCTCTTATGAATATGGACAAGTTAACACTAGCCTAGTGAAGTATTCACTCTATCCCTATGTTTCACCAATGACGAGCCAGATTTGGTAAGTTTCTCAACAACTCATCGAAACTTCAAGATGAAATTTCTTCATGGGAATTTCTAGGGCTAGTTATTGGGTTAGTTGATCTCTCCTTTCTCCTCTGGGATAGTTTTTCCACATTTTATGCAACCTCCTTAAGAGATTCGCTCTTCCTTCCTTCTCTTATGGGACCTATCCCTCCTATAAATATCTCCTCCATGAATAACATCAGCTAGCTTGGATGCAATTGGATGATAGCTAGATGTAAATTGATAGTTCCAAGTTTCTAAGAGAGGAGTAGAGGTAGAGAGTGTTATAGGAGTGTGGAAGTAGCCTCATTTGTATTTTTATTTGAGAGATGCTTGAGTAGAGTTGGCTTGAGAGCATTCCAGTATCAACCCTTTTGGACAAAAGAGAGAGTCATATGTTCCCTTGGGAGATGGTCCACAAGTAAATACTTATAGAGACATAATGAGAGGAGCCTTCAAGGAGGATTATGATGTCAAGGCTCAATTGTAAGTTCTACTTTGATTTATAATAATACAAATCAATAGCGTGTTTCCTATATCGTGCATTAAATTGTATGTCGATAGCTTGAAATTCCTTAACTCTTCAAGTAGATTGTTTGGTCATTTCCTATTTTTGTTTGTGGTGTTTCCTTACATGTTGTTTTCATGTATGAATGCATAAAAGAAGACAGAGCTGGAGAAGCATGACGAGGACTTCATCGAACGTCGAATTGAAGGTAGGTCTTCATAACACCAACTTTCTAAGGAAATTTTCCTTGGTATTGTTTTGTAGTGGTTAGACCGACTCTAGGGCTAGAGGGATTACCTCTATCCGTAGAGGGAATTTATATGTCTCAAGAAATCCTTTAAATGGATTGTTATTCTTCAAGAGTTTGATTTGGAGTTTACCACTGCCAAGTTTAAGTAGTCGTTGATCTTCACTGAGTTGATTTTCTCATTACCATCTGCTTCCGCTCCCTCTCGGATAGAGGAAGACATTCCAGACGACACAATGTTCATGATCAGTACCCTCAATCCCTGGTACGGTGACATTTTGTTTTACCTCCAGACATCTTCCTTCAACCCTGATTTGTCTAAGGATGCTTTGCGATGCATTTGCCACCATTCTAAGCCCTATCGTATTGTTGGAGACACTTTGTACCCTCTCGACATTGATTCAGTACTCCGTCATTGTCTAACTTTTGAGGAAGCTGAAAAGGTATTAAATGACTGCTACTCTAGTGCATGTGGCTGTCATATGTCTGGCTATGCTACTACCCAAAATATTCTTCATTCTAGTTACTTCTAGCCCTCCATTTTCAAGGATTGCATTCTAGTTGTCTGTTCTTGTCATGCGTGTCAAATTTACCAGTGGAAGATGCATGCGTCCCCTTCCCTTTTTCATCCTGTCATTATCATTGGCCCTCTTGCTAAATGGGGCATTTATTTTATGACCTGTAACCTTTGCTTGGCCGAGGAGCATGGGTATATCATCGTTGTCGTTGATTATTTTACAAAATGGGATGAAGCTATGCCTACATTGTCTAACAATGGTAAGATAGCTACGCAATGCCTATTCAATCATGTGATTACCCAGTTCGAAGTCCCTCAGCCTATAGTCACAGATAGTGGTTCAAATTTTCATGGTTATATGATGACTAAGTTGACAGCCCAGTTACGCTTGCATCACGATAGTTCTATGCCTTATTACGCTTAAGCCAATGGCCAAGTTGAACAGATAAACAAAGTATTGGTTACCATGCTTCAGCGTACCATTGGAATGAACAAGTCCAACTAGCATTTGATGTTGTTTTCTGCCCTATGGGCCTACCATACCTTGGTTAAGGATGTGACTAGATTTGTACCATTTCAACTTGTTTATGGTCTGGAAGCTACCCTCCCGATTGAATGCAAAATCCCTTCTCTCAAATTAGTTGTTGAATTGCTCCTGAATACTACATTGATAGAAGAACGCCTTCTTTATCTAGAATTTCTTGATGAGATTTGTTGATTCTCTTATTTAATCATTGAAGCACAAAAGAAGAGACTCCAAACTCCCTTCAATTAGACTGTCAACCCAGGTTCCTTCATGGAGGGAGATTTAGTCCTACTATATGATCAAGCTAATGACAAGCTGGGGGCAAGCAAATTCAAACCCATGTGGAATGGGCCCTATCTCGTCAAACGTGTGTTGCAAAAAGGGGATTATGAACTAATTGATTATGAAGGAAACCATTTAGATAAGCCCCAGAATGGGCTTTATCTTAATAAATACTATGCATGAGTCTTTCGTGCATCACTATGTACATAAGTGTGTTTTTCATTTTCTATGTGTTTGGCTTGGTGTGTAAGAGTTTTCCTCTTATTGTGTCCTTTTTGCTTCTTATGTAGATTTCTCTCACCTTATGTTGGTTTCGGTGATGGTGCCTATCGTACTACCTGGAATCTTTCCTTTGCGCATGGGTTATCTACGATCCTCATGGTGAGTTGGTAGATCTTTAAGGTGTTTGTGTAGGATGTACCACAAACAATGTTGCTAAATATAATGTTGTCATTGAATTACTGGCTGAGGTTGTTGTCCTCAATATTCATGCATTGATTGTGAATCTCGACTCCTGGCTTGTTATTCTGCAACTCAACGGGCACTATTTTGTCAAAAATCTTCAAATTTTAAGGTTGTATTTACACGTTCATTTACTGGAAAGAAATTTTTATTATATTACATATCAACACATTCCTAGAAGACTAAATACATTAACTGATGCATTGGCAAATGATGTATTAGATAGACATTTGCGACATATATGAAAGTATATCATTAAAGACATAATAAGTCATATAGCAAAAAGCATATAATATATATATATATAAATATAAATACCAGTGATGAATCAGTGCTAGAAAAATATCTGTTCGGCTACATCACAAGACAACATGTCGTTCAAAAATGGCAAAAATTAAACCTAGGAGTCTAATCTTTGTGCTTCTCTCTGTAGCACACGACTATCTGGACCACACGTCTGAGAAGTCAGTGAATCCTACCTGACACCCCTGTTGTCTGTCGTTGGTACTATCGAGGGACATCCTCGAATCTCACATAGTCACGTATTCCTTCTGTTAATCCCTCCAGGTCTCGAGTGATCTCGTCCTCTACATCTCCACTAGGAGGACAAATCTCAAACTCCCACTCAACTCTCTGAGCAATTAGAGACAAACCTATAGGCCTTTTTGGCCCAAACTCTACCAAATTGAAATGTAGTGATCAAAGCATATATAAAAAATGATTAAAAATAGAAAAATATTTAAAAAAATCAAAATTTGTTACCTTTGTGGTCCCAGTGTTCGCCAAGGGGAAGTACTAACTCTCGATCACCCCTAAAATCTATCCTAGCATATGCCCAGTACTCGACAATGACCATCTAGTAGTCCAACCATTGGAACAACTCAGGTCTCTAGGACATATGTTGACCCCTACCTCCTCTGGGCATCAGCAGTGCCCACCGAGTCATCTGTGTTTCCCGCAAGGTCGACCATGCTACAACTACTTCCTGTCTCTGAAAGATAGGGAACTACTCAAGGATGAATGATACCAGGATGAACCCATACCCAAATTGTTTTACATCCCCTCACCTGCATTTTGTTAATTTCTTTTTCATGTTATCATCCACAGCCTCAGTCTAGTTGAAGACAGTGGAATCCATGTAGTCGGTGGCCAACAAAAGTTGGGTTTTGGTGGCCTCATGAGGGGCCTATGAGCCATCTACTCTACCAATGGCTAAGAGAAGGACATGAAGAGACAAGTCTCTTCCAATAACAATCTTGAGATTTCCACCCTTGTCTAACTTCTCTGCCTCTAGACACATTCATCACATCATCATGTCCATAGTCTCTCTAGTGATCCAAGTCCCATTCATGTGGGGCCTTTCCCCCCACCGTGATAAACCTGTCAAGAAATAGATGTCTGCTACCTCAATCTCCAGCTCTTACCCTTGGATAATGAACTTAGCCTTCTTTAGATCCCACACTCCAATCAAATATTCGAGTAAGTTCAATTATTCCCTCAGACTAGGCACCATGAAAAATTCAGCAGACCACAGTTCCAGAGCAAATCCAGATAGTCTTGGTCTCCCATGATCAATTCATCATCCCCAGTATCCTCTCGTTCTTTCCACTCAATCACCATTTTTCTTCCTACACACACACATCAAGGATTATAAATACTTTGCTTGCATTTAAAATCCAAAGGAATGGCTTCAATTTTGAGAACTGTTAAGAATCGGCGCTCAGCGTACCTGTTTTTCAAACAGGTGCATTGAGCCAAAACCATCCATTGGGAAAAATCGAGATCTTCGTGACTTTTCCATATATAGTCATGAAGACCTTATTTTCTCCCTGTGGAAGATTTTGGGTCATTGCGATCCCGAGCTGGTGACTCGTGATGACCACCGCGGATATGCTGGCCCTAAAACCTTCCTTGGAGGCACCTCAAACCATCAAAAACAAGGTATTATATATGAAAAAATGCAGGAAAACGATTAGAGCATACCTGGATCGGACGAATTTGCTGATAGGTTTTTGATCTTTCTGTAGTCGACCATTGGAATTTCAAATGCAAGAGGGTAAAATTTTCGCTCTAAGGTAAAATGGTGAAAAGTAATTTGTTTTTGACCAAACGAATCTTTTATAAGCCTTTTTGGTAAAATTAGGGTTTGTAAATTATCTTTTTTGACTATTTTGTGTATTTTTATATCAAAGATGGATCTTATGCTTGTTTTTGTGTAGCAACAGGTTTCGTAAACCCTAGTTTACCCTTTTTCAGGTTGGGATAGATTATGTACGAAAAAGGTATATGTTGATCTTTCATGGTCAATAGGTTCCCTTGGATATTTTTTTCTACCCTTTCGGGTTCAAGGGACAAATTTATGAAATTGGACCTTTGGAGTTTTATTTCTGTGTCTTTTTCAAACTCTCTAAACATGAAAAAGACTCTGAGTTTTACCTATGTCAGACTCATTAAACCTTGACGACATTGGACTTGTCACCATGACGAGATCAAGCTTCTCCTTCTTAGGGCTCGTTAAAACTCACTAGGTCAGATTCATCCAAAGGATGAACTTACATTTTAAGCATATGCTATCCCCTTCAAGCTTGTGTTCCAAAATAATTGGTGTACTTGGAAGAAATGGTGGGGGGAAATTTGGAAGCATTGTGTTGATTACATTAGTTATTATAGCAGCTTGTCGCTCTTGGACATCAACACTCTTCGTTCTTAGTGTCGGGTTTCGGATATCCTCGTTTTATCATCGGCCTTATAAGTTTCGGGTTATTCATTTTGCGTCATTCCATCTGATCCCTGCTGCATTGTCATGACCTTTGATCCCTTGTTACCAAAATGCTGCCAAATTCCAGAGTCATGTCACCGATATGTCCAAGAGCTTAATCCTTCTGCAGTTTGTAGCCTTACACACATTCCTTAGATTCTCTGTCTCATTCACAATCATCTTGTTCCTTTGTCTCACATCAACGATGTGGCAAACATTATGGCCCTCCTTTGACTGGTCGCTTCCTGTCAACTTCAACTCATTACCTAGGAAGTTGACCTAGAGACTCCTTTCTGGTACCTTGGAGCTTACATGCCTCTATGGAAATTTCTTCGCACTCGACGACATGCTTACATCATTGGTCTTCGATCGGGTGATTTCACAAGTGTTCGACTCCAGATCATTTTTTCACACTTTGTGGATTGTACTAGCAGTACCTTGAGAACCATTGACATTACTGGTGGTCTCTCTCGCACTTGTTAATGGTTCACATCATTGGCCAATAATCAAGTGATTTCCTAGTGTGCTCGACTTCAACACATCTATCGCATATTAGAAATTGTACAGTGGTCAGGTTGGGATTCAAGACCCTTGGTTCAGATTAAACCAGTCCAGGTTGCGTGGATTGATTTATGCATGACTCTTTTGATTGGATTTTTGTGACCATACCTGAGTTGCTTTTATGGTCTTTTTGATTGGATGGTTGTGCCTATACCATAGACCATTACTGTTTATCTTCTATATGGTTGCACCCATGCATTATGCACATCTATTTCGTTTCACTATGTACTCATGTATCAGAGATATTAGTTGTACTTGCATCTGTAGGTTCTCCACAAGGATGTTTTGTTTCGGTTATGGATTTGTAAAGAATTTCACCCCTCCCACTCTCTTGGCTTTCATGCTTTAGGGGGCATCTGGTACACAATAATCTGTCACCAACTCTGCATTCCCTGATCTCAGATACTGCCAAGCCATGTTACTCACATTTGTGTTGTGTCATGTTGCTAATTATGTTTCATCACCTTCCTTACAATCTCAGGAAGAGTGTCTCATTTCATTATCCCTAAATAAGACCCTTTTTACCTAATTTTTTTGGTCATCACAAGTCAAAAGTTATCCCCCTCGCGAATATGGACAAGTTCACACTAACCCTAGTGAAGTGTTAACTCTATCACTATTTTGCACTCATGATGAGCCAGATTTGGAAAGTTTTTCAACAACTCGTCGAAAATTCAAGATGAAATTTCTTCATGGACAATACTAGGGCTAGTTTTTGGGTCAGTTGAGCTCGCCTTTCTCCTCTGGGATAGTTGTTCCACCTTTAGTGCAACCTCCCTAAAATATAAGATATTCCTTATTTCTCTTATGGGACCTCCCCCTCCTATAAATATCTCCTCCATGAATAACACTAGCTAGCTTGGATGCAAATGGATGACAGCTTGATGTAATTTGATAGTTTCAAGTTTCTAAGAGAGGAGTAGAGGTAGAGAGTGTTATTGGATTGTGTAAGTAGAATCATTTTCATTTTGATTTCGGAGATGGATGAGTAGAGTTGGCTTGAGAGATTTCTAGTATCAACCCTTTTGGACGGAAGAGAGAGTCTTATGTTCCCTTGGGAGACGGCTCACAAGTAAATTATTATGGAGACATGCCGACAAGACCCTTAAAGGAGGCTTACGACATCAAGTCTCGGTTGTAAGTTTTACTTTGATTTACTTTAACACAAATCAATAGCTTATTTCCTATATTGTGCATTAAATTGTATGTCGATAGCTTGAGTTTCCTTGACTCTTCAAGAAGATTGTTTGGTCATTCTCTATTTTCTTTTATGGTGTATCTCTACATGTTGTTTTTAGGTATGAAAGACTAGAAGAACAAAGAGTTGGAGTAACATGATGAGAACTTCATCGAATGTCGGATTGAAGGTAGGTCTTCATAACACCAACCTTCTAAGGAAATTTGTCTTGGTATTCTCTGTGTAGTGACTAGACCCACTCTAGCTCTAGAGGGGTTGCCTCTGTCCGCAGAGGGAACTTACCAATATCAAAATACCTAGAAATAGAAGGAGGGGAATAAAATCAAGAAGAAAATTTTGATAATGCTTTAGAACACAAAACACAGAAAAAAAGAAGAGAACTACAAGCAAAATTTTAGAAAATAAAACTTCCCCTCTTCGATGGTGAGCAGGAAGAGGCAGTTGAAGCCTTGCTTATTAATATGAATAAGTACTTTCAGTTGTATGAGTATGATCATAAGTTAAAGGCTCTCTTGGCTATTTTTTAACTCCAAGGGAAAGGCACTCTCTGGTGGAAAGATATTTAACTGAACGATTCTACGATGAAAAAGAAAAATAAACAATGTAAACTTTGAAACGGGAACTGATATTGTTACCCATTTCGTAGAGATAGCAAAAAAATGACCCGATTTTCAAAAGTGGTGATGCACAATACACGTTTTTTTTAGAACATGGTTTTTGGAACTTTAATTTTTTTTCATGTTCAAGGATGAAATCGAGTTTTAGAATGGTAGTGATTTTCATGTTGATTTTAAAAAGTGAGTATTCTGCATCACACCTTTTTTTTAAAAGACCTATTTTTTGACTTTTAATTTTGTAGTGTGCGATATGTGGAAAATTATTTTCTAAATTTGATAGTTTTTGAAGTCGCCATCTTATTAATATTTTCTTGTTCTCTATCTTAATTTTTTTTTTAGGGGGGTTTTTATTGTTTTGCGTTTTTAAATTAGAAAGTCGAT